>JAUCBJ010000020.1:0-29780 GCA_032718475.1 Nemertoderma westbladi | reverse complement strand
ACTCCAATGCTACACCAATGATACACCCCACTGCTACACCAATGATACACCCCACTGCTACACCAATGATACATCCCACTGCTACACCAATGATACACTCCAATGCTACACCAATGATACACCCCACTGCTACACCAATGATACACCCCACTGCTACACCAATGATACACCCCACTGCTACACCAATGATACACTCCAATGCTACACCAATGATACACCCCACTGCTACACCAATGATACACCCCACTGCTACACCAATGATACACTCCAATGCTACACCAATGATACACCCCACTGCTACACCAATGATACACCCCACTGCTACACCAATGATACATCCCACTGCTACACCAATGATACACTCCAATGCTACACCAATGATACACCCCACTGCTACACCAATGATACACCCCACTGCTACACCAATGATACACCCCACTGCTACACCAATGATACACCCCACTGCTACACCAATGATACACCCCACTGCTACACCAATGATACACTCCGATGCCCCTACCACCTTTCTAAACGATTCTTCAACTCAAGCTCCTCAACATTCCCATTTACCGGTTAATCTCCCGACCGATTCTACTCCACAACCACCATCTCTTACTCCGCGGACGTACCCACGCCTTCAACTACGACCCCAGCGGGAGGTTTCACAACAACAAAGAAAAACTTTAATCACAAAACGAATGGTGTTGCCTAATTACATGGGCAACACATATAGAAGTTATAATAAACATTTTGACCAATCAACCATCAAGGGGGAACATTTACTCACGCCACCTACAGTGCAAACATCGAATTCATTATCGTATGTTTGTTCTGGAGATAATCAAACGTTGAGTTCTGAAACAATTTGCTCTTCCGGTTATGACGTCATGGGGACAGTTATACATATAAAAGACGAGCCTGCAGATGATGTGGTTGATGTTACACCCGAAGGTAATTGCGATGCAGGTAAATAAACACCTTAATTCATTCATTATCGGAAGTCCAAAATAATAATATTGTAAAAAAATTGTTGATAAATAATTTAATTATCTTTTGTTATATACGGTGGTGGTGAGTTGCGGCCAATTATTGCATTTTTTTTAAAACGTTTAAAAAAAGATATTTAAGTTTCTAAAAAAAAATTAATGTTTTGTTAAAATAAAATTAATGTTTTGTTAAAATAAAATTAATGTTTTGTTAAAATAAAATTAATGTTTTGATAAAAATAATTAATGTTTTGCTAAAAAAAAATTAATGTTATATAAAGTATAATTTGAATTTCCCGCTTTCTTCTGGCTTGTTGAAGTGAAGACAGAAGGCCTATCGAAATATTTTCACTTTCAGTCTCCTCTTCAGTCTGTGTTGTATTATAATATTAGCTGTAGGTAAGTAGATACCGGTACGGTTGGTATGTATAGGGAAGGGAAGAAAGGCATTCTCATATGGGCCTAACCTCGACACCAACTACAGGCAACAGCAAAAGAGTCTTTCACTGATGATAACTGCACTTTGGATGAGGGTGTGTTTAGTGTAATGCAGTAAAGTAGGTATGTAGTGCACTACATACTGTACCGTATATGTACTTTAACAGTGCAGTATCGGTACATATATACTGTATAATCAATAGCAATAGGGACTACACGTATGTTATTGTAGTATTGGGCGGCGTCATGGACAATGAGCGACGACGGCTTTATACTGCCTTACGGCATGAACTAAACAATCCAGTTAAGCCTCTGGTGGCCCTAAGGCACATTTTAGTAATCTCCAAAAATGGCCCGAAAATTGATATTTTTCCGCAAACCCTTTCAAAACAAAAAGCTGCTAAAAACTGTGAAAATGTTGCGAAGGAAAAATGGAGTATTTTCGTTGCATACAGCGTGCAAATAAGTAGTAAGTACTTTAATAATAAGTACTTTACTTGTACTCAAGAATTGTAACATTACTAAACGGCATATTATTATGCCTATAAAACCTTTGCTATAAAAAGTGTAACGGTTTTGGTAGAATTTCTCACGCTTTAATTTTTAATATATTAATGGGACCATTACTCCAAATCTATTTGTTTTATTTATATACTATGAAAACTGAGTATAGATGCTTCATAAACCGTTTGTTCGAAAAATATGGCACTTTTGAGCAGTTCGGTTTTTTTTTAATTGTATAAATTTTGAGGCATTTATATGTAAATTAGCTCATGTTTAAGGATCTGTAAAACCACCTGCATTGAAGTTCTTGGTCCAAGACTTTTGTAGAATGCACCTAGATACGTAGGCTATCTTCTATGAAAAATTTAGCCCAAAATTATTGCTTTTGGAAAATTTATGGGGGTTTTAGTATTTCCAGGCTATATTTTGGGAATCAAATATTTTGTAATAGACAAAGGGTAGCAGTTACAAAATCGGTTCTAGAAGATCCAAACAGCCATGTTTTACAAAACCAACAATAGTAGTCCTAAAGCTGCACAACATTTTGGTATATGTTTGATGGCAATTGAGTAAAAAATAAAAGAGTAGCAGGGAATTTAGTGATGAAAAAAGTCAAAATCGACAAACTGATAAAAAGGTTATTTTATACAGAGAGGCATAAATATCAGCAATATATTATGTTGTTGAAAAGAGCAGTTTTGAGGTAAAAAAAAATAATTAATTAATAATAGTTATAGTTGGCCCCTCTAAGGCTGACTGGCCCCTTTAGGTATTTAGTAATTTTAATCGGATCGTGGGAATGTGTTATATATTTGCTGTAGGGTAGGTTTCACAGCCTGGTGCTTATCTTTACAGGACTTGCTGAGAAATATCCTGTAAAACACCAAAAGTGTGGGCTTAGTGCAAAGATATAATATTTCTGATCTATATTTGGACTTGCTGAGAAAGTAATGTTATTCGATAAGAGAACAATCTCGGAAATAAGCAGTTTTTGTCACAAATTTGAATTTACCCAAATTCAATTATGCTGCCCGAGAGTTTTAGATTTTGCAGGAATTGCACCTAAAATACCATCGAATGCAAAATTCAATACACGAGGGTAGAACATCTGAATTTCGGTTAAATTAAATTAGTGACAAGAAGTTATTTCTGACACGTTTTTTTATCAACAACTATTTTATCTACAACTAATTTATTTTTTTTTATCTATTATTATTATTTATTTTTATTTAATGTTTAATCCAGGCCCACTATGGCCCATAAAATACAGTAAAATCAGTAGTAAGTAAGTAGGTTAAACATTCAGTTCAGAGCACAAAAAAAAATGACGGTAATTAATTAGCTAATAATAATAATTATGAACAGACAATAATAAATAACGTGAATTAAGGGAATACCTGCCCGAGCCGGGAATAGTACACACACACAATGTCGAAAAACTGAATAAAAAATACACAACAATATTAAAAATACAATATTACATAATACAATAATTATATTCTGTATAAAATAATTCTGAATAATAATAATAATTATTATAATTATATATAGCCTATATATGGGCCTATATTTATAAAACTCGTTTCTGGTAAAAAAAATTAATTTCGCACTACCATATCTCCACGCAATACATTTACTATTACAGTATTTCCAGTATGTCACCACGTCATTATTTGCGGTTGTTCCAGAAAGTTTAAGAGCATAACTACAAATAATTTCCCTCAAATAAATAAAATTAAATTCTCCATTGTTCATAATTAGCTCTTTAAAGTTTTACTGCCCATGTTTTATTATTCCCTGCCATCAGGTCTCGAACTAATAACACAGCACCTGTCGGTCGACTGGCTAGAATTTTGCACTTTCTATCACAAATTTAGGGATAGAAAGTAGGTGAAAGATGCACTTTCTTGCACTGTTTTCTACAAATTTTAGTGAGAAAAAATGTAGACTTTTCAGATAAAAATATTTTTTTCACAGGAATGACACGCTGGCTGAGAAAAAATAGCCCGCATTTTCGCCTGGCCCTAAGGCACGAGCCTTATATGCCTTAAGGTTAATCCGGCACTGAAACAATCTTATTTCCGATACAGAAAGACCAACCAGCGGTGGGACAAGTATTCCGAGTCCTACGTCTTCAGGTTCCTTAGAAATGGTTCCTTCAGGTTCCTCAGAAAACACTGTAGATTCGAATTTTATTAGTTGTGACGAATCTGTCTCTAGGCCTATGTATTCATCTAAAGCAAAAGGTACAGGAAGTTCAAGGTTGCGTTCCTTACAGCTGGGGCGCCCAAAAAGCTAAAAGAAAAAGCCATTCTGTTCACATCACAAAGAATATCGCGAGAAACTAATTTCAATTAAACAATCAATCGATGAGACTACATTTCAGGAATGCATATTTTTAAACTGGGAATTACAAGTTAATAGGGTATACCAGCTACAGGTACCGCAATACCGTAGACCCGTTATACCGTCGTCTACAGGTACCGCAATACCGTGGACCCATTATACCAGCTACAGGTACCGCAATACCGTAGACCCGTTATACCGTCGTCTACAGGTACCGCAATAACGTGGACCCATTATACAGGCTACAGCTGTACAGGTACCGCAATAACGTAGACCCGTTATACCGGCTACAGGTACCGAAATACCGTGGACCCGTTATACCGGCTACAGGTACTGCAATAACGTAGACCCGTTATACCGGTACAGGTACCGCAATACCGTGGACCCATTATACCGGCTACAGGTACCGCAATACCGTGGACCCATTATACCAGCTACAGGTACCGCAATACCGTAGACCCGTTATACCGTCGTCTACAGGTACCGCAATAACGTGGACCCATTATACAGGCTACAGCTGTACAGGTACCGCAATAACGTAGACCCGTTATACCGGCTACAGGTACCGCAATACCGTGGACCCGTTATACCGGCTACAGGTACCGCAATACCGTGGACCCGTTATACCGGCTACAGGTACTGCAATAACGTAGACCCGTTATACCGGTACAGGTACCGCAATACCGTGGACCCGTTATACCGGCTACAGGTACCGCAATACCGTGGACCCGTTATACCGGCTACAGGTACTGCAATAACGTAGACCCGTTATACCGGCTACAGGTACCGCTATAACGTGGACCCATTATACCGGTACAGGTACCGCAATACCGTGGACCCGTTATACCGGCTACAGGTACCGCAATACCGTGGACCCGTTATACCGGCTACAGGTACTGCAATAACGTAGACCCGTTATACCGGCTACAGGTACCGCTATAACGTGGACCCGTTATACCGGTACAGGTACCGCAATACCGTGGACCCGTTATACCGGCTACAGGTACCGCAATACCGTGGACCCGTTATACCGTCGTCTACAGGTACCGCAATAACGTGGACCCGTTATACAGGCTACAGCTGTACAGGTACCGCAATAACGTAGACCCGTTATACCGGCTACAGGTACCGCAATACCGTGGACCCGTTATACCGGTACAGGTACCGCAATACCGTGGACCCATTATACCGGCTACAGGTACCGCTATAACGTGGACCCGTTATACCGTCGTCTACAGGTACCGCAATAACGTGGACCCGTTATACAGGCTACAGCTGTACAGGTACCGCAATAACGTAGACCCGTTATACCGGCTACAGGTACCGCAATACCGTGGACCCGTTATACCGGTACAGGTACCGCAATACCGTGGACCCATTATACCGGCTACAGGTACCGCAATACCGTAGACCCGTTATACCGTCGTCTACAGGTACCGCAATAACGTGGACCCGTTATACAGGCTACAGCTGTACAGGTACCGCAATAACGTAGACCCGTTATACCGGCTACAGGTACCGCAATACCGTGGACCCGTTATACCGGTACAGGTACCGCAATACCGTGGACCCGTTATACCGGTACAGGTACCGCAATACCGTGGACCCGTTATACCGGCTACAGGTACCGCAATACCGTGGACCCGTTATACCGGTACAGGTACCGCAATACCGTGGACCCGTTATACCGGCTACAGGTACCGCTATAACGTGGACCCGTTATACCGTCGTCTACAGGTACCGCAATAACGTAGACCCGTTATACCGGCTACAGGTACCGCAATACCGTGGACCCGTTATACCGGCTACAGGTACCGCAATACCGTGGACCCGTTATACCGGTACAGGTACCGCAATACCGTGGACCCGTTATACCGGCTACAGGTACCGCTATAACGTGGACCCGTTATACCGTCGTCTACAGGTACCGCAATAACGTGGACCCGTTATACAGGCTACAGCTGTACAGGTACCGCAATAACGTAGACCCGTTATACCGGCTACAGGTACTGCAATACCGTGGACCCGTTATACCGGTACAGGTACCGCAATACCGTGGACCCATTATACCGGCTACAGGTACCGCAATACCGTAGACCCGTTATACCGTCGTCTACAGGTACCGCAATAACGTGGACCCGTTATACAGGCTACAGCTGTACAGGTACCGCAATAACGTAGACCCGTTATACCGGCTACAGGTACCGCAATACCGTGGACCCGTTATACCGGTACAGGTACCGCAATACCGTGGACCCATTATACCGGCTACAGGTACCGCAATACCGTAGACCCGTTATACCGTCGTCTACAGGTACCGCAATAACGTGGACCCGTTATACAGGCTACAGCTGTACAGGTACCGCAATAACGTAGACCCGTTATACCGGCTACAGGTACCGCAATACCGTGGACCCGTTATACCGGTACAGGTACCGCAATACCGTGGACCCATTATACCGGCTACAGGTACCGCTATAACGTGGACCCGTTATACCGGTACAGGTACCGCAATACCGTGGACCCGTTATACCGGCTACAGGTACCGCAATAACGTGGACCCGTTATACCGGCTACAGGTACCGCAATACCGTAGACCCGTTATACCGGCTACAGGTACCGCAATACCGTGGACCCGTTATACCGGTACAGGTACCGCAATACCGTGGACCCGTTATACCGGCTACAGGTACCGCTATCCCGTGGACCCGTTATACCGGTACAGGTACCGCAATAACGTGGACCCGTGATTCCGGCTACAGGTACCGCAATACCGTAGACCCGTTATACCGGCTACAGGTACCGCAATACCATGGACCCGTTATACCGGTACAGGTACCGCAATACCATGGACCCGTTATACCGGCTACAGGTACCACTATCCCGTGGACCCGTTATACCGGTACAGGTACCGCAATAACGTGGACCCGTTATACCGGCTACAGGTACCGCTATCCCGTGGACCCGTTATACCGGTACAGGTACCGCAATAACGTGGACCCATTATACCGGTACAGGTACCGCAATACCGTGGACCCGTTATACCGGCTACAGGTACCGCTATAACGTGGACCCGTTATACCGGTACAGGTACCGCAATACCGTGGACCCGTTATACCGGCTACAGGTACCGCTATCCCGTGGACCCGTTATACCGGTACAGGTACCGCAATAACGTGGACCCGTTATACCGGCTACAGGTACCGCAATACCGTAGACCCGTTATACCGGCTACAGGTACCGCAATACCATGGACCCGTTATACCGGCTACAGGTACCGCAATACCATGGACCCGTTATACCGGTACAGGTACCGCAATACCGTGGACCCGTTATACCGTCTACAGGTACCGCAATACCATGGACCCGTTATACCGGCTAAAGGTACCGCAATACCGTGGACCCGTTATACCGGCTACAGGTACCGCTATCCCGTGGACCCGTTATACCGGTACAGGTACCGCAATAACGTGGACCCGTTATACCGGCTACAGGTACCGCAATACCATGGACCCGTTATACCGGCTACAGGTACCGCAATACCATGGACCCGTTATACCAGTACAGGTACCGCAATACCGTGGACCCGTTATACAGGCTACAGCTGTACAGGTACCGCAATAACGTAGACCCGTTATACCGGCTACAGGTACCGCAATACCGTAGACCCGTTATACCGGCTACAGGTACCGCAATACCATGGACCCGTTATACCGGTACAGGTACCGCAATACCGTGGACCCGTTATACCGGCTACAGGTACCGCTATCCCGTGGACCCGTTATACCGGTACAGGTACCGCAATAACGTGGACCCGTTATACCGGCTACAGGTACCGCAATACCGTGGACCCGTTATACCGGCTACAGGTACCGCAATAACGTGGACCCGTTATACCGGCTACAGGTACCGCAATAACGTGGACCCGTTATACCGGCTACAGGTACCGCAATACCGTGGACCCGTTATACCGGCTACAGGTACCGCAATACCGTGGACCCGTTATACCGGCTACAGGTACCGCAATACCATGGACCCGTTATACCGGCTACAGGTACCGCAATACCATGGACCCGTTATACCGGTACAGGTACCGCAATACCGTGGACCCGTTATACCGTTACAGGTACCGCAATAACGTGGACCCGTTATACCGGCTACAGGTACCGCAATACCGTGGACCCGTTATACCGGCTACAGGTACCGCAATAACGTGGACCCGTTATACCGGCTACAGGTACCGCAATACCGTGGACCCATTATACCGGCTACAGGTACCGCAATAACGTGGACCCGTTATACCGGCTACAGGTACCGCAATACCGTGGACCCGTTATACCGGCTACAGGTACCGCAATAACGTGGACCCGTTATACCGGCTACAGGTACTGCAATACCATGGACCCATTATACCGGTACAGGTACCGCTATCCCGTGGACCCGTTATACCGGCTACAGGTACCGCAATACCGTGGACCCGTTATACCGGCTACAGGTACCGCAATACCGTGGACCCGTTATACCGGCTACAGGTACCGCAATACCGTGGACCCGTTATACCGGCTACAGGTACCGCAATACCGTGGACCCGTTATACCGGCTACAGGTACCGCAATACCGTGGACCCATTATACCGGCTACAGGTACCGCAATACCATGGACCCGTTATACCGGCTACAGGTACCGCAATACCGTGGACCCGTTATACCGGCTACAGGTACCGTAATACCGTGGACCCGTTATACCGTCTACAGGTACCGCAATACCGTGGACCCGTTATACCGGCTACAGGTACCGCAATACCGTGGACCCGTTATACCGGCTACAGGTACCGCAATACCGTGGACCCGTTATACCGGCTACAGGTACCGCAATACCATGGACCCGTTATACCGGCTACAGGTACCGCAATACCGTGGACCCGTTATACCGGCTACAGGTACCGCAATACCATGGACCCGTTATACCGGCTACAGGTACCGCAATACCGTGGACCCGTTATACAGGCTACAGCTGTACAGGTACCGCAATACCATGGACCCGTTATACCGGCTACAGGTACCGCAATAACGTGGACCCGTTATACCGGCTACAGGTACCGCAATACCATGGACCCGTTATACCGGCTACAGGTACCGCAATACCGTGGACCCGTTATACCGGCTACAGGTACCGTAATACCGTGGACCCGTTATACCGTCTACAGGTACCGCAATACCGTGGACCCGTTATACCGGCTACAGGTACCGCAATACCGTGGACCCGTTATACCGGCTACAGGTACCGCAATACCGTGGACCCGTTATACCGGCTACAGGTACCGCAATACCATGGACCCGTTATACCGGCTACAGGTACCGCAATACCATGGACCCGTTATACCGGCTACAGGTACCGCAATAACGTGGACCCGTTATACCGGCTACAGGTACCGCAATACCGTGGACCCGTTATACCGGCTACAGGTACCGCAATACCGTGGACCCGTTATACCGGCTACAGGTACCGCAATACCGTGGACCCGTTATACCGGCTACAGGTACCGCAATACCATGGACCCGTTATACCGGCTACAGGTACCGCAATAACGTGGACCCGTTATACCGGCTACAGGTACCGCAATACCGTGGACCCGTTATACCGGCTACAGGTACCGCAATACCATGGACCCGTTATACCGGCTACAGGTACCGCAATACCGTGGACCCGTTATACCGGCTACAGGTACCGCAATACCGTGGACCCGTTATACCGGCTACAGGTACCGCAATACCATGGACCCGTTATACCGGCTACAGGTACCGCAATAACGTGGACCCGTTATACCGGCTACAGGTACCGCAATACCGTGGACCCGTTATACCGGCTACAGGTACCGCAATACCATGGACCCGTTATACCGGCTACAGGTACCGCAATACCGTAGACCCGTTATACCGGCTACAGGTACCGCAATACCGTGGACCCGTTATACCGGCTACAGGTACCGCAATACCATGGACCCGTTATACCGGCTACAGGTACCGCAATAACGTGGACCCGTTATACCGGCTACAGGTACCGCAATAACGTGGACCCGTTATACCGGCTACAGGTACCGCAATACCATGGACCCGTTATACCGGCTACAGGTACAGCAATACCGTAGACCCGTTATACCGGCTACAAGTACCGCAATACCATAGACCCGTTATACTGGCTACAGGTACCGCAATAACGTGGACCCGTTATACCGGCTACTACTACTACTAGGATCGGCATGCTGCATTGCAGCTGCATTTTTAAGAATGCTGTGCCGGCTTGTCAACAAAATTGCACCGCCACAACTCCCTATCACCCATGACATTTGCTAGATCATCCACATCTTTAAGGCCAGTGTCCTTTAAGATGCGTCTCAAGAAAGTCATGGGCTGTCCACCATGCTTATTCACTCCATGAGGCTGCCAAATTACAAGATTATGCACTGGCTGGTCCTCACGGCGAAAGCAATGTCCTGCAAAACGGAGGCGATTTTGTTCTAGTGTCAAGCTTGGGGGAACCAATGAGACACCTCCAATGTTATATAGTGTCTGGTTGGAGATGTGTGCATTGTACTTGACACAATGAACCCGGCGTAGCATTCTTGTGAATGTGCCATCCAGAGATTTGGTGTCCTCAGCAGTTAGAGCCCAGCATGGACTCCCGTAGAGGAGTACTGGAACTACTGCTGCTCTAAATAATCGGACCTTAAGTTTCCGATTAATTCTCGGTGACTTCCAAATCCTGGAAAGCCTATTCAAGGCTGCCCATGCCTTTCCCTTACGTATTCGAAGGTCCTCACCTGACTTCCGGATCCATGATCCCAGGTAACAGAAGTCGTCCACATGCTCAAGCATACCATCCTTTGAGCTTATGCTCATCCGATCAGAGACTTGCTGAGGACTTTCAAAGTTAACTGTCAGAATTTTGGTCTTTCTGGAGTTAATAAAAAGACCAACACTAGAAGCAGCATGTTCTAATGAGCTGAGGAGCCGTTGGGCTCCCTCTAATGATTCTGAGAGTACTCCTAAGTCATCAGCAAAGTCTAGATCAGTTAGGTACTTGGCAGGATTTCCTCGACTTCTGGAGCCAGTAGGTGGAGTTATCATCACCCCATCATCATTATAATGATCTAAGGACATGCGTAGAACATAGTCAACCACAATAATGAACAAGAATGGTGCAAGTGTGTCTCCTTGGAGGACGCCCCATAACACTTCAAATGGTTCTGTGTCACCGTCAACAGTAGACACAAATGTTGTCGAACCATCATATACTGATCTGATTGCTGCAATAATTTCATCAGGAATCCCATATAATGAAAGTATGCTGAACATACGTGAGCGAGAGACTGAATCAAAGGCCTTGAAGAAGTCAACAAAGATAACAGCCAGATGCCTGTCTTTCTTTTTTGATAACTCTTCAATTATCCTTCTAAGTGCCAAAATGGGCTCCATGGTCCCACGACCTTTACGGAACCCATTCTGATTTCCACGGAGCAGTCTCTCAATGGGATCCCTGATGCGATTTAATAGAATCCTATTGTATAGCTTTGCAGCAATCGAGATCAATGAGATTCCCCGAAAAGAACCATAGAGGTTAGGTTGCCCTTCTTGGGAACTGGCACCAACTTATTTGTTTTCATTTCTTGTGGGACTCTTGTTGTTCGGTACATGTCTACTATGATGGGATAGATGAACTTTAAACACTCAGGTATTTTAAAGACCTCAGGGGGAACACCATCTACTCCACTGGCACGATTGATCTTAATGCTCTTTGCAGCAGCCTTCACTTCTGCAAAGGAGATATCGCCAATGGAAATATCTGGGAGTACAGACTCAGACACTTTTACTTCTATAAAGTTATCAGGCAATACCCTGTCATTATTGAGGAGCTTTTCAAAGTGGGCTTTCCAACCATTGAGGCGATCGGCTGGTGATTCAGCCTTAACCTTGGTGGTTGGTTGGCTTTTCCGCCCAGTAAGCAGATTGATCGATTTCCATGCCTGGGATGATTGCCTGCTGTCGTCAGCATCATTGATGGCATCAACCTGTTGGTTTATTAGCTCCTGTAGATTAGCAGAGTACTGCCTGTTCAGGGACCTAGATGCAGCCTTAACTGCATTCTTGGCTGCTGTAGTCTGTTTGAGCCGGGACTCTTTCTGCGCCTTATGAAGGTCATTTCGGCACTTCTGAATTTTGTTGTCAGTCCAGGGGGCCCTTTTCCTGTTTCGAGGGTATACAGGAACTGTTTCTGCAGCTGCTAACTTAACTGCTTCTGTAAAGGCAGTATATCCCTCACAGTGATCTGCCGCCTCAGAGGCAAGAGCCTCATACCTGTTGCTCAGCTGTAGTGTGAAGCTGGATCTCACACTTGGCTGTTGCAACAGAGAGGACCAGTCATGCCGCGGCAAGGCAGATTTCGTTGTTCTGCTAGCACGCAGACTAAGTCTTACCTTGGCCACAATAAGGCGGTGATCACTGGAGAAGGGTCGAAGTGTAAATGCATTACAGTCTTGTATAGAGCTCCTGTATTTCCTACAAAACAGAATATGGTCTATCTGGGACTTGTGACCACTGGGTCCACTATGAGTCCATAGCTTTCCAGTTCGCTTCTTGAACTGGGTTCCAGCCGAAAACAATCCATTTCCAGAGATAAAATCCTGAAGATGGACAGAATTTCGGTTAACACTATTGCTATAGACCCAGGGCAATGTAGGTGATTGATGCAGACTTGCATTAAAGTCTCCCAGGAATGTTAAGAATGCATGCTGATCCACTCCATCAGTAGCTGCTTGTAGATTGTGGTAGAAATTTTCCACCTCCTCTACAGGGGCAACACTAGTTGGAGAGTAGCACACAATCAGAACCACCTTAGGAAACTTCTTAGCCAGTCTTCCAGAACATGAGAAGTGGCAACGGATGATGCGGTTAGAGATTTGGTCTATTTTGTCCAATGCTGCATGTGCAGTTGGATTCATCAATAGACCAATTCCACCATTGCCACTATCATCTGCTGACGCGAGGGCGAGTCGCCAACCGCCCCCCCATGTCCTTAATCAGAACCTCATCAGTCTGTCCAGTCTGCATTCGGTGCTCTTGAACACCCACTGCGCTAAGAGAAAGCTTATCTGCCAAGGCAGTCAGCTCACCTTGTCGCATTGGGGACCCGAGTGTTAGGGTGTTTACTGAGGCTAGTCTTGTGACTTGCCTCAGATTCACCAATGGCTTTGTTGGTCGGGGTGGAACATGAGAGTAACCTCCAACTCCTGAATCCCTCTCCCCATCACAATCTGGCCTTCCTGGTGACCCAGGGTTTGGGCCAGAAAGGTCATCAGGAAAGGGACTCAAAGAATTGTTGGCTGCTCTCTCTCCAGTAGGGGGTGAGACAGGCAGCCGGTCAGGAGTTAACTGACGCCTGTGAGGCCGATTGTGTCCGGTAATTCCACTGGCCTCTAGTGGCCGGACCTCCGCATTGCTAATGTAATCCATAGTGGGGGTTGGGGGGTGCTTTTTCGCCGAGTCAGCTCTCGGGGCAAATACCACACCCTGGTTTGCCATTCCACAGGGTGGGTGTCGCAATGGAGTCAGATATGAGGCCCATCACCCATATCTACTCTGGCGCACATGACCCACCATTGGCTGTTGCAGCTCATCTGCTGGGTCATGCCCTGTACCCTTGCTGCCAGGTGCAGGTCGCAGTGAAGTGTTCTCAGAGTGGACATGAGAACAATCTACTCCTGACCAGCCATTGGTAGATCACCATCTGCCTGGTCAGGCCATATACCCCTGCAGCCAAGTATATTGGTCCTTAAACCAGGACCAAGGGCGTCCTTATCCCAGAACGAAGGGGGTCCTAGTTACAGGACCAGATTTGCCCTAGTAAGAGGGTCTATGCAGCTACAGGGGGCACCTCCTTTATGCTGCATGGAGGTGGCAAGTTTTCTTGATCAATGACCTAGAATACCTGACCTGACCGGCTACAAGTACCGCAATACCATGGACCCGTTATACTGGCTACATGTACCGCAATAACGTGGACCCATTATACCGGCTACAGTTACTGCAATAGCGTAGTCCTGTTATACCGGCTACAGGTACCGCAATACCGTGGACCCGTTATACCGGCTACAGGTACCGAAATACCGTGGACCCGTTATACCGGCTACAGGTACCGCAATAACGTAGACCCGTTATACCAGCTACAGGTACCGCAATACCGTGGACCAGTTATACTGGCTACAGGTACCGCAATAACGTAGACCCGTTATACCGGCTACAGGTACCGCAATACCGTGGACCCATTATACCGGCTACAGGTACCACAATACCGTGGACCCGTTATACCGGCTACAGGTACCGCAATAACGTAGACCCGTTATACCGGCTACAGGTACCGCAGTAATGTAGACCCGTTATACCGGCTACAGGTACCGCAATAACGTAGACCCGTTATACCGGCTACAGGTACTGCAATACCGTGGTCCCGTTATACCGGCTACAGGTACCGCAATACCGTGGACCCGTTATACCGGCTACAGGTACCGCAATACCGTGGACCCATTATACCGGCTACAGGTACCGCAATAACGTGGACCCATTATACCGGCTACAGGTACCGCAATACCGTGGACCCGTTATACCGGCTACAGGTACCGCAATAACGTAGACCCGTTATACCGGCTACAGGCACCGCAGTAATGTAGACCCGCTATACCGGCTACAGGTACCGCAATAACGTAGACCCGTTATACCGGCTACAGGTACCGCAATACCGTAGACCCGTTATACCGGCTACAGGTACCGCAATAACGTGGATCCGTTATACCAGCTACAAGTACCGCAATACCGTGGACCCGTTATACCGGCTACAGGTACCGCAATAACGTAGACCCATTATACCCGGCTACAGGTACCGCAATAACGTAGACCCGTTATACCGGCTACAGGTACCGCAATAACGTGGATCCGTTATACCAGCTACAGGTACCGCAATGCCGTGGACCCGTTATACCGGCTACAGGTACCGAAATAACCTGGACCCGTTATACCGGCTACAGGTACCGCAATACCGTAGACCCGTTGTACCGGCTACAGGTACCGCAATACCGTGGACCCGTTATACCGGCTACAGGTACCGCAATACCGTGGACCCATTATACCGGCTACAGGTACCGCAATACCGTGGACCCGTTATACCGGCTACAGGTACCGCAATACCGTAGACCCGTTATACCGGCTACAGGTACCGCAATACCGTAGACCCCTTATACCGGCTACAGGTACCGCAATACCGTGGATCCATTATACCGGCTACAGGTACCGCAATACCGTGGACCCATTATACCGGCTACAGGTACCGCAATACCGTGGACCCGTTATACCGGCTACAGGTACCGCAATACCGTGGACCCGTTATACCGGCCACAGGTACCGCAATACCGTGGACCCGTTATACCGGCTACAGGTACCGCAATACCGTAGACCCGTTATACCGGCTACAGGTACCGCAACACAGTAGACCCGATCCATTATACCGGCTACAGGTACCGCAATACCGTGGACCCATTATACCGGCTACAGGTACCGCAATACCGTGGACCCATTATACCGGCTACAGGTACCGCAATACCGTGGATCCATTATACCGGCTACAGGTACCGCAATACCGTGGACCCATTATACCGGCTACAGGTACCGCAATACCGTGGACCCGTTATACCGGCTACAGGTACCGCAATACCGTGGACCCGTTATACCGGCCACAGGTACCGCAATACCGTGGACCCGTTATACCGGCTACAGGTACCGCAATACCGTAGACCCGTTATACCGGCTACAGGTACCGCAACACAGTAGACCCGATCCATTATACCGGCTACAGGTACCGCAATACCGTGGACCCATTATACCGGCTACAGGTACCGCAATACCGTGGACCCGTTATACCGGCTACAGGTACCGCAATACCGTGGACCCGTTATACCGGCCACAGGTACCGCAATACCGTGGACCCGTTATACCGGCTACAGGTACCGCAATACCGTAGACCCGTTATACCGGCTACAGGTACCGCAACACAGTAGACCCGTTATACCGGCTACAGGTACCGCAATACCGTAGACCCGTTATACCGGCTACAGGTACCGCAATACCGTAGACCCATTATACCGGCTACAGGTACCGCAATACCGTAGACCCGTTATACTGGCTACAGGTACCGCAATACCATGGATCCATTATACCGGCTACAGGTACCGCAATACCGTGGACCCGTTATACCGGCTACAGGTACCGCAATACCGTGGACCCGTTATACCAGCTACAGGTACCGCAATACCGTGGACCCGTTATACCGGCTACAGGTACCGCAATACCGTGGACCCGTTATACCGGCTACAGGTACCGCAATACCGTGGACCCGTTATACTGGCTACAGGTACTACAATACCGTGGATCCGTTATACCAGCTACAGGTACCACAATAACGTGGACCCGTTATACCGGCTACAGTTACCGCAATACCGTGGACCCGTTATACTGGCTACAGGTACCGTAATCCCGTGGACCCGTTATACCAGCTACAGGTACCGCAATACCGTGGACCCGTTATACCGGCTACAGGTACCGCAATACCGTAGACCCGTTATACCGGCTACAGGTACCGCAATACCATGGATCCATTATACCGGCTACAGGTACCGCAATACCGTGGACCCGTTATACCTGCTACAGGTACCGCAATACCGTGGACCCGTTATACCAGCTACAGGTACCGCAATACCGTGGACCCGTTATACCGGCTACAGGTACCGCAATACCGTGGACCCGTTATACCAGCTACAGGTACCGCAATACCGTGGACCCGTTATACTGGCTACAGGTACCACAATACCGTGGATCCGTTATACCAGCTACAGGTACCACAATAACGTGGACCCGTTATACCGGCTACAGTTACCGCAATACCGTGGACCCGTTATACTGGCTACAGGTACCGTAATCCCGTGGACCCGTTATACCAGCTACAGGTACCGCAATACCGTGGACCCATTATACCGGCTACAGGTACCACAATACCGTGGATCCGTTATCCCTGCTACAGGTACCGCAATAACGTGGACCCGTTATACCGGCTACAGTTACCGCAATACCGTGGACCCGTTATACCGGCTACAGGTACCGCTATCCCGTGGACCCGTTATACCGGCTACAGGTACCGCAATACCGTGGACCCGTTATACCGGCTACAGGTACCGCAATACCATGGACCCGTTATACCGGCTACAGGTACCGCAGTAATGTAGACCCGTTATACCGGCTACAGGTACCGTGGACCCGTTATACCGGCTACAGGTACCGCAATACCGTGGACCCGTTATACCGGCTACAGGTACCGCAGTAATGTAGACCCATTATACCGGCTACAGGTACTGCAATACCATGGACCCGTTATACCGGCTACAGGTACCGCAATACCGTGGACCCGTTATACCGGCTACAGGTACTGCAGTAATGTAGACCCATTATACCGGCTACAGGTACTGCAATACCGTGGACCCGTTGTACCGGCTACAGGTACCGCAATACCGTGGACCCGTTATACCGGCTACAGGTACCGCAGTAATGTAGACCCGTTATACAAGCTACAGGTACCGCAATCCCGTGGACCCGTTATACCGGCTACAGGTACCGCAATACCGTGGACCCGTTATACCGGCTACAGGTACCGCAATACCGTGGACCCGTTATACCGGCTACAGGTACCGCAATACCGTGGACCCGTTATACCGTCTACAGGTACCACAATACCGTAGACCCATTATACCGGCTACAGGTACCGCAATACCGTGGACCCATTATACCGGCTACAGGTACCGCAATACCGTAGACCCATTATACCGGCTACAGGTACCGCAATACCGTGGACCCGTTATACCGGCTACAGGTACCGCAATACCGTGGACCCGTTATACCGTCTACAGGTACTGCAATAACGTGGACCCGTTATACCGGCTACAGGTACCGCAATACCGTGGACCCGTTATACCGGCTACAGGTACCGCAATCCCGTGGACCCGTTATACCGGCTACAGGTACCGCAATACCGTGGACCCGTTATACCGGCTACAGGTACTGCAATACCATGGACCCGTTATACCGGCTACAGGTACCACAATACCGTAGACCCATTATACCGGCTACAGGTACCGCAATACCGTAGACCCGTTATACCGTCTACAGGTACCACAATACCGTAGACCCATTATACCGGCTACAGGTACCACAATACCGTGGACCCATTATACCGGCTACAGGTACCGCAATACCGTGGACCCGTTATACTGGCTACAGGTACCGCAATACCGTGGACCCGTTATACCGGCTACAGGTACCGCAATACCGTGGACCCGTTATACCGGCTACAGGTACCGCTATAACGTGGACCCGATATACTGGCTACAGGTACCACAATACCGTGGATCCGTTATACCGGCTACAGGTACCGCAATCCCGTGGATCCGTTATACCGGCTACAGGTACCGCAATAACGTGGACCCGTTATACCGGCTACAGGTACCGCAATACCATGGACCCGTTATACTGGCTACAGGTACCGCAATACCGTGGACCCGTTATACCGGCTACAGGTACCGCTATAACGTGGACCCGATATACTGGCTACAGGTACCACAATACCGTGGATCCGTTATACCGGCTACAGGTACCACAATACCGTAGACCCATTATACCGGCTACAGGTACCACAATACCGTGGATCCGTTATACCGGCTACAGGTACCGCAATACCATGGACCCGTTATACCGGCTACAGGTACCGCAATACCGTGGACCCATTATACCGGCTACAGGTACCGCAATACCGTGGACCCGTTATACCGGCTACAGGTACCGCAATACCGTGGACCCGTTATACCGGCTACAGGTACCGCTATAACGTGGACCCGATATACTGGCTACAGGTACCACAATACCGTGGATCCGTTATACCGGCTACAGGTACCACAATACCGTAGACCCATTATACCGGCTACAGGTACCACAATACCGTGGATCCGTTATACCGGCTACAGGTACCGCAATACCATGGACCCGTTATACCGGCTACAGGTACCGCAATACCGTGGACCCATTATACCGGCTACAGGTACCGCAATACCATGGACCCGTTATACTGGCTACAGGTACCGCAATACCGTGGACCCGTTATACCGGCTACAGGTACCGCTATAACGTGGACCCGATATACTGGCTACAGGTACCACAATACCGTGGATCCGTTATACCGGCTACAGGTACCACAATACCGTAGACCCATTATACCGGCTACAGGTACCGCAATACCATGGACCCGTTATACCGGCTACAGGTACCGCAATACCGTGGACCCATTATACCGGCTACAGGTACCGCTATAACGTGGACCCGTTATACCGGCTACAGGTACCGCAATCCCGTGGATCCGTTCTTCGACTTTAATTTATGGTATTTTAGTTATTCAACTGTTTAGTGTTTATTCCCTAGATGACTACAACTGCAAGGATGTTTTAGACAGAATTCGATTGGAAATTCGCAGCATGAATGTCAGGGAATCCGTATTTATTACCGCCTGTCTCGGAGAAGACGTAGCGAAATCGATAGAGCAACTGACTCCAGTTGGAGTCCCGTTGGATATATATGGCTATTTGAGGAGGAATTGGTCTCTAAATACTGTAAGTGCTAACATATCGTGAATATATAGAGCCAGGGCAACCGGCCGCTGCTCAGCAAAATAAAAGTAAAAATAACGCAGTACATTTTAAGGAGATATTTCCCTATTTTGGCTATTTTCATTTTTTTTAAATAATCCTACCTTGTGGACATTGCCAATCTTGCCAAATTTAATATAGACATTGCAAATCTGCAAGCATTTTTCTCATATCTCTTCTCAAACTCGAGTTATTGGTTAAACGCAACGGCTAGTGTCATTTTAGACAAGCCTTCGAGCAGCACGATATTTCAATTCAATAAGGCAATTTTCATCAGAAAGACTCCCAAGGTAAATATGTGAATAAAATTGCTAAAAGGTTGTTTTATCGGAAAAGCAAATTTCGATAAAGGAAAATTCGATAAAATGTATTAAATTTCATATGATGATAGATCGACACCTTTTCTTTCTGCTGTCCTGACCGGATTTTTCAATTTCTCAGTTATTTCCATAAAACAAGCCCTTAAAAAAATGTCTATCTAACAATGTTTAATTAACCACCTCCGTAGACTTTATTTTTGTCTTTGGAATGTAATCTGGATATCATTAGAACCGCCTTTATCTGCAGATTTAAAATCAGAAAACCGTTTAAAATTTAACCAAAAAGTGGCAAAAATATTATCAAAATACAATTACGCAACTTTTGAGACGTAAATCGCTATAATTCTGATGTTTTGTTGTCTTTATTCTAGAATATTAATTATTATTTAGCTGAGCGTTTAAAACTCTACATATTGTTTCTTCATTATGCGTAATTTATATTCTAGAATTGAGTAAAAAAACATTAGAATTCTATAAATTTACGTGTCAAAATGTATACCTTTGAATTTTGACAATATCTCCGGAAGTTATTGGTGAAATTTAAAACGGTTTTCTGAATCTGCAGTTGAAGGCGGTTCTAATATCTAGATGGTGTCGTATGTCGTAGCGTTACGGCTACTGTCGCGTTACGGCGAATTTTTTGGGAGATTAGCCGTAACGCGACTCTGAAAGTCGCGTTACGGCTAATTGTCGCGTTACGGCTAATCTATTGTCTTTGTTTTACATAGGGTATCATTATCAATATTATTCTATGGTGTTTACGTACAGATGAGATCCGAAAAATTTAATGTAATGAAACTAAAACTTTATTACCAACATATGGTGTATAAATTGAACAGGAACATGAAATCAAGTTAATGTAGGTATATGGTAGGAATCACACATATAGAATATTGTAAATATAATGTTATGTAATTGTAAATATACGTGTAAAGTGCTATTAGTTGAGTTAAATTAAAAGGGTGGTGCAATGTAATGAAATAAAAGAGAAAATATGTATATTTTTTTTTATTAAAATAGATATCGATTCAGTTAAAAGTCGTTTAGGGCGTAAAGGAACAGGGAACGTTTAAATGTTGTTGAGAGAGTTGGGATGCCAGTACAACTGAGGCCGTGGTCCTTGTCTGTCGCCGGACCGTCGCAGAGACGGCAGATACATGTGGGCGTCGGTCTCCAGCACCCTTTGCTGCGGCATAGCTTGTGGTGCGAGCCGTTAGAAATGAATTGGGCTGCCGCACGGCGTCTGTAGCCGGTGAGTTCGAGGAGGGAGAGCTCGCCGTTCTCTGAAGGGTGATCGACCGCGTTTAGTATTGCCGTGGTGGAGGCGTATTTACTTACCCCACACCACAGTTTCCAATAGAATGCTCGAACCGCTACGACGTGGTTCAGTGAGTCAGCATTCGATGGAACTACGCTGAAGACCGCGCGGCCGTAGGTCGTCGCTGGTAGAATAACGAGCTTCCATAGACGCTGGGCTGTTGTCATGGAGATCAACTTGAAATTGACCTTAGTTGCCAATCGCATACAGGCTGATATCCCACGCTTGTGTAGGTGTTTGTAGTGACCTGTGGCGCAGTTCTTTGTCGTGAGGACAACCCCGAGGTACTCGAAGGAGTTGACGAACTCCAGGGGGGATCCATCGTAGACTAGGACGTCGGTTCTGCAGAGGCGGCCACCACGGCGGAATTTCATCGCCTTCGTTTTCGCCTTATTGACGACAAGGTCATTTTCTTTGCAGTATGCCAGGAGGTACTCTAGGCTGGTTTGAACCTCGGTGATCGTGTTACCGGTAATGGCGACGTCGTCCGCGTACATATATAAACAGCAGCCTGCAGCTAATATAACGGCAGGGAGGTCGGAAACAAATAGGCTGAAGAGTAGGGGGGAAAGTTTATCACCCTGGATTACGCCAATCGTTTAATGTAATACAGCCTGAAGCACAGATTACAGCCAATAATAGCAGCCGAAGAAGCAATGAGTTTACCAACGCCTGGCTCGCTACCTAGACAATATGGCGTTCTGTTTGGGGACTGACAAGCAGGCAATGGTCGTCCTTCCAACCGCCGATCACCCAGTTGAAAGTCCAGCTGCATTGGGAGGGGGTGGTGATCCCGACTGGCATGTTGGTGTAGTGAACCACCCCTTCGCGGCCGAACTATTTCTTCCCAACCTACCCCCGAACCACCCCTTCGCGGCCAACCATTTCTTCCTAACCCACCCCCGAACCACCCCTTCGCGGCCAACCATTTCTTCCCAACCCACCCCCGAACCACCCCTTCGCGGCCAACCATTTCTTCCCAAGCCACCCCTGAACCACCTCTTCGCGGCCAACCATTTCTTCCCAACCCACCCCCGAACCACCCCTTCGCGGCCAACCATTTCTTCCCAACCCACCCCTGAACCACCTCTTCGCGACCAACCATTTCTTCCCAACCCACCCCCGAACCACCCCTTCGCGGCCAACCATTTCTTCCCAAGCCACCCCTGAACCACCTCTTCGCGGCCAACCATTTCTTCCCAACCCACCCCCGAACCACCCCTTCGCGGCCAACCATTTCTTCCCAACCCACCCCTGAACCACCCCTTCGCGGCCAACCATTTTTTCCCAACCCACCCCTGAACCACCTCTTCGCGGCCAACCATTTCTTCCCAACCCACCCCCGAACCACCCCTTCGCGGCCAACCATTTCTTCCCAACCCACCCCTGAACCACCCCTTCGCGGCCAACCATTTTTTCCCAACCCACCCCTGAACCAACCCTTCGCGGCCGAACCATTTCTGAAATCTGAAAGAATCTGAAAATTAGCCGTAAGCGACTTTCCGTATCGCGACATTAGCCCTACCGCCACTGCGCCATCTAGATTACATTCAAAGGACGAAAAATAAAGTCTACGGAGGTGGTTATTTTAACGTTGCTAATTTTTTATGGGCTTGTTGTATGGAAATAACTGAGAAATCCGGCAAGGCCCCAGCAGTAAGAAAAGGTGTCGATGTATCATCATATCAAATTTCGTAGCATGTCCACCCACCCTGTTTATTTACTATTGAAGGTGTCCACCCACCTTGTTTATTTACCATTGAAGGTGTCCACCCACCTTGTTTATTTACTATTGAAGGTGTCCACTCACCTTGTTTATTTACTATTGAAGGTGTCCACCCACCTTGTTTATTTACTATTGAAGTTGTCCACCCACCTTGTTTATTTACTATTGAAGGTGTCCACCCACCTTGTTTATTTACTATTGAAGGTGTCCACCCACCTTGTTTATTTACTATTGAAGTTGTCCACCCACCTTGTTTATTTACTATTGAAGGTGTCCACCCACCTTGTTTATTTACTATTGAAGGTGTCCACCCACCTTGTTTATTTACTATTGAAGGTGTCCACCCACCTTGTTTATTTACTATTGAAGGTGTCCACCGACCTTGTTTATTTACTATTGAAGTTGTCCGCCCACCTTGTTTATTTACTATTGAAGGTGTCCACCCACCTTGTTTATTTACTATTGAAGGTGTCCACCCACCTTGTTTATTTACTATTGAAGGTGTCCACCCACCTTGTTTATTTACTATTGAAGGTGTCCACCCACCTTGTTTATTTACTATTGAAGGTGTGCACCCACCTTGTTTATTTACTATTGAAGGTGTCCACTGTCCACCCACCTTGTTTATTTACTATTTTTGAGGAGCTGCTCTGTGTATGCCCAGTACTGAATGCCATTTATATTTGTTATACAGGACTGGAATGCACGATTGTGTTACTTCTTTGATAAGCAACCATATCAACGTGCCGCAAAGTACCACCAGGTGGCGCGACAAAGGACTCATAAACCAATGATACCTATACAACCAGAGCAGCTGCATACCGAGGTTGGTCTCAAAAGTAACGGAATAAATAGAGAATAATACCACATTCTAGAATGTATAATAAGCCGAAGTCATTCGATTACTTAATTTGATGATGGTTAGGGCATGGCCTACTATATATATATAGTAGGCCATGGTTAGGGGATCAGCGCGAGAGCGCCTTCTATTACACCATGTCCTGGAATATAGTGTCGTTATTCAGGTACCTGGATGCCCCAAATTTTTCTACAAATCTTAATGAGATTACATGAAATTTGAAACAGAGATCGTTTCACCTCACTCGTCCTCAGTGGGTGAGCCAGAATTTTTATTTTTGCTTTCAATCTTTAGCTACAAGTGTTTGAAAAAGGTGTCTCTGGCGATATTTCACAGGTCACAGTGCAATCATTCTTCAACCTTATTGTGATTTGATGGTACCAATAGAAAGCTGCCCTTGCAAGGATTCCAAATATGTAAAAACATTTGAATTTGGTTGGGAAACACCTGAGATATGGGCATTCGAATGTTGCATGTATTTGCTTCCCCTGCAGGCCATTTATTATATTTAATAAATGTAGGCATACCATATTCTAGAACATTGTGTTTATTCAATACGTAGCTGGGCAACAATGCAATACCTCTTTAATTATACTATTACGTAGCTATTCATAAATAAGTTAATATTTAGAATCCTTACATGACCAGCATTCCATCAGTACCAACAAATCGCGATAAGGTTCAAGAATAACTCACTAACTCACTAACCGTACCTGTACGGCACGGACAGCAGACAGGATGACTACTCCTGTGGTAGGCTAATCCTGTAATCTGACAGTTGGTTAGGTAGGCCTGTCATGTGACAGTTACCGGCATACTGGGGAATCTTGGACATCTGGACATGACATTTACGATTTACTGCGTTTTGAAATCTGGTATATGACTTACCATACTGCCATAGGGTATGGCTAAAGTTGTGCCTAAACCTGTAAACTACGGTAATTAGATAAAGATATTACAATCCCCATTTGTTTTTTGTTTCAACAACCTTCTGACCTTCATTTGGTCTTTTTTGTATGGATAATAAGAGAAACCTTAGCGAGGTATCTAAGGCATCAACCTCGTCTTCCTCCGTTCACTCACCAGCCCCAAAACGGTTTGGTGCTGGCTGCTGGCCCAATGTCTTCATCCAGCCCCGCGCACTTGGCTCCAACTGACAACTGAGATGGTCAATCCACCTGACTTGGAGGACGTGTTTCACAGTACACAGGGGCCGGAGGACGGTGTTCCTGCCTTTAATCCGGGTAATACCGGTACCTCTGATATATCTAGTATCATCGAAGCTAGCCTGGATAAATTCGGTCGGGAATTATCGAACTTTCTGCAAAGGAAATTTGAAGAGATGACAGGATTTTTTGTCTTCCTTCGACCCCGCAAACTTTACTGAAGAGGTACGGAGTGCTTGTGCTAAGAACTCAACTTCCATTTCTAACGTAGCTCTTCGTGTTGATAACGATGCTCAATACGCGCGCCGAGAATCGCTTGTTCTATCCGGTCCCCTTGTTCTCTCTGCGATTAGCGATAATAAGGCTACTCCTAGTACTGGTAGGCATACAGGATCACTGGATGTCTGGCCCAAGTTTGTAACGAAGCTGGCTAACGATAGGTGTGGATTACATTCATTCGACCCAGCTACTATTTCTCGGTCCCACCCGTCGCGTAACAATAAACAGGTTATTGTGAAATTTACCTCTTATTACGCGCGCGAATCTCTATTTAAATCACGGTTTAAGTTGAAAACCAGCGTACGTTCCGACCAGGTTTATATCAACGAGTTGCTAACACCATATCGTGGCGCCCTACTTTACGAAGCACGTCGGCTGGTCAAAGCTAAAGTACTACGCGATGCTTGGTCGACGGATGGCAACTTATTTGCTAAGAATAACAAAGGGGAAGTCGTTAGAGTTAAATACCCCCAAGATATTACCAATCTCGTCGATATCTCTGATTCATCTCAGACACCATCTGATGTTGTGAGTGTGATGTCGGTTCTCAACAGCAACAAGTTCGCGTCCCTACTTGAAGGCCCTGTTTGAAATTGGTACCGGTAATGGGATAACGAAATAGGCATAATTGTTGATATTTTCCTTTGGTTTACTTACTGTTTATTGGCTGATTGG
This sequence comes from Nemertoderma westbladi, assembly GCA_032718475.1. Taxonomy (NCBI): domain Eukaryota; kingdom Metazoa; phylum Xenacoelomorpha; order Nemertodermatida; family Nemertodermatidae; genus Nemertoderma; species Nemertoderma westbladi. Next base: position 3,376 of record JAUCBJ010000020.1, on the reverse strand, counting down.
CCCTGGGAAATGAACAATCAAAAGCATTTTTTTTTCTTGTTTTGTTTTGTGAGCTGTATAAATTTTTGTAGCTAATTTTCGCGGTAGTGAAATACATAATCGGAACTTATGTGTTGATGTAGAATTTATTTTGTTCTCATTTAGATACCTCCCTATCTGCCGTTTATATTAGTATTATATGATGGGTATATATCGGTATTCCTATACGGGATTATATTAGGGTTATATACCGGTATTTTTATACTGGATTATGTGATAGATATGTACCGGAACGTGATTATATTTTTTTTAGGGGATATATACCGGAACTTGTTTATATTAGGAATATATACCATACCAGTATTTATACACGTGAACTGGATTATATTAGGTACAATGTTATACTACAGTATCAATTTCTCTTTTGCTTATATTTTTGTAATTTGAGATTACAGTAGTATCGATTGAACGATAGATAAGAAAGTATTTTTTTCATTTTTAGTTTTTTTGTTTTTTTTTTTGTCTTGTAAGCCGTGACTCGCGTTACATAATTATCTGAACGCAGTACCGTACAGACTTCCATGGTTCACCTTCAGTATGATTTCCTCTGAATTTAATTTTCTACATGGCAGACCTTATCGGCCACTGTACTTTGCCATTATCATCGTAGGTTAAGCAGACATATTATAGTACTTGTTCGATATATATATATTGCAATTTTTATGTATTGTGTTGGTTGTTGCGTATGTGTATGTGTATGTGTACGTTTGTGTTTGTGTTTGTACATGTCATGTATGTATGGTATATGTGGAAGTGTATATGCGTCACTTTTTAACACTATGGGGTCTGTATGTGAGTGTAAGACTCTGATTGCTGCCTGCTGTGCCTTACTTGTTTTTCTATCCCCCTTGATTGGAACTGGGACCTCCCTTGCGTCGCCTCGGTCGCTGGGACTGATGAACCATAAAGTTGCTCTCCAGTATAGTGTTTTAATTTCAATAATATTTTATGTTTATATAAATCCTTTTGTTATTTCGGGTATTTATTAACTATGGGTATTTCTACTGACCAATGGAGAGCATCTATTGGCTCATATGGTTCCACTAAGGTGTTAAGTGTAAAATTTGTAGCTCTTTCGTTTCCTTTACCGAGTTCATGGATCATCTTGCTATTAATTACTGCATATTTTTCACTTGTACTTTCTGGTGACGTACAGTTGAATCCAGGGCCGGCAGTAACCACGATTCACCCACTACGCATTTTACAAACCAATATTAGGTCTTTGCCTGCTAATTGGGATTATATGCCAGACCACCTTAGCACTTCATTTGATATAATTGCGGTGGTTGAAACATGGCTCACTGATTGCAATAACTCAAGTGATTTGTCATTGACCGGCTTTCAAGAACCTCTTAGGAGGGACCGTTGTGATGGCTGGGGAGGTTTAGCGTTATATGTGTCCAACTCAATTATGTCAAAACGTATTCACGTTCTTGAAAATGTGGCCCCAAATTATGAATCTTTGTGGTGCTCATGCTTAACCAAAGGGGGTAAGCTTCTATTTGGTTTATTTTATAGACCAGAGTACACAAGCCCAGATTTCTGGGAAGCAATCAATGATATGGTTTCGGAAGCAAGGGGGCTTGGCTACTCTGAATTAATTTTATTGGGTGACTTTAATAACGACTTACTGAACCCGAATGCCTGCAGGGACTTGGTGCACTTAATTCAGAGACAGGGTTTATCACAGTGGGTAAATGAGCCCACCCGTATAACGCCATCCTCCAGTACCTTGTTATTGCCCATTCTTACTACTGACTCCTCCAAGGTTTCGCATGTCAATGTTACTCCCCCTTGGGGGACTAGCGACCACTCCGTTGTAAAATTCGAATATAACTTTAAAATATACAAAGAAACAGCATATAGACGCCACATTTGGTTATATAATGAGGCCAATAATCAACTTTTTTTGGACTGCCTGCGCGATATTAACTGGGACGATATAATTAATAACGAAACTGATGACGTTGATGCAATTATTTCTAAATGGTCTGATAAATTTTTAGAATGCGCAGCAGCTGCTATACCAAATAAGTATGTAACAATTAGACCATGTGATAAACCTTGGTATAACTCCAGTTTACGTGCACTGGCTAATAAAAAAAACAGGAAACATAAGCAAGCATGTCAACAGAATACCGAAATTGCCTGGGCAAGGTTTAGATTAATACGCGGTGATTACACTAATAAGTGTAAAATTGCAAAACAGGATTTTTACCAAGGGTTATCCGACAAATTGTGCTTTGACAATAATATCACTGAAAAGAAATGGTGGGGTATCTGCAAATCTGTAATTGGCCTCCAGGTTAAACCTGCGATTCCGCCAGTATACTACAGGGATCGCATTGCGACTAATAGTCGTGAAAAAGCTGATCTCTTTAATGTCTATTTTACAGACCAATATAAACTGGATTGTTCGAACTTTATTATCCCAGAGGGGCCAATGCCTGAGCCTGTACTTATTGAAATAAACATTTCTAGAATTGACGTTTTAGCTGCAGCCAAAGATCTGTGTCCTGGTAAAGCTGCGTCACCTGGGGATAAAATCTCAAATAAAATGATTTTATCTGCTTTACCTTTTATGGCTCGTAATTTTTCCAAACTCTTTCAACTTATATTAGATAAGGCATGGCATCCCGCATCTTGGAAAAAAAGGTTCGTTACCCCGGTTTTTAAAAAAGGTTTACGATTTGAATGTCTTAATTATAGGCCAGTGTCCCTAACGAGCTGCCTTAGTAAACTTTTCGAACGCATTATATTTAAATACGTATTCAATCATATAAAGGGTTATATAACAAAATTTCAATCTGGTTTCAGCCGCGGGGACGGATGTGTTTACCAATTACTTACATTGTACCACGAGTTGGTTAGTGCCGTTGACAAGGGTAAAGAGGTAAGATTGGTATTTCTCGATGTCAGTAAAGCATTTGACAAGGTTCATCATGCCGCACTACTACATAAACTAGAGCGGATGGGGATATCTGGCTCTCTGTTGAAATGGTTTCAAAGTTATTTATCCAACAATATGCAGTGCGTCTTAATTAATGGGTGTCAGTCCACGTGGTTATTAACGCTTGCAGGGGTTCCACAAGGTTCTGTGCTAGGTCCATTGTTATTTTTAGTTTTTATTAATGACATTGTCGATATTGTTAGTTCTAAAGTAAAGTTATTTGCGGATGATACATCTCTGTACGTTATTGTGGGGGAACCTAGTGTAGCCACGGCGGCTCTTAATGCCGACCTGGCTAATGTTTTTGATTGGGGCAAAAAATGGTTAGTCACATATAACGCTTCAAAAACTGAGGCAATGTTGGTCTCCCACAAACAGGTTAGGCAT
>JAUCBJ010000019.1:0-19624 GCA_032718475.1 Nemertoderma westbladi | reverse complement strand
GACACTAAGTTTCCCATCCTCATTAGAAATCTTGACATACAAATCAAGATAATTGTAGATGTTCATAGCAAACTGTACCATGCTGGTAGAGAACGAGTTCTGAGCGAAATTCGAACTCGCTACTATTTTTATAAACCCCGTAGGGCTCTGAACCAAGTTCTTAGGAACTGCATACCCTGTAGGAAAGCATTCAGTAGGCCTTTAACACAGCGAGAGGCAGAATTACCTAGGGAAAGAGTAAGCTTCTATGAACCACCCTTTACTAATACCGGTGTGGATTTATTTGGCCCTATTGAAGTATATCGTGCCCGGACTATAGTCAAGAGATGGTGTGTCATCTTCGTTTGTATGACTTGTAGAGCTATCCATCTCGATATGGTAAACGATCTATCCACCAACAGCTTCGTGTTGAGTTTACGACGACAGATCGCTCGCTTCGGAACCAGTAACATGATGAGATCGGATAAGGGAACGAACTTCATTGGCGCCAATAACGAAATTCAAGCTTACGTGAAGGACTGGAACAAAAGACAGATGGACGAGCAGCTAAAGATAACAGCGTCTAGCTGGACCTTCAACGCCGCCGACGCCCCTTGGTGGGGAGGAAGTTGGGAGAGATTGATTAGGAGCGTGAAGACTGCGTTCCACTTTATTGTGCCTTGTCGCGCTTATCTCACCGACGAATTATTGCGGACGTTAATGGAGGAAATCGCCGCCTATCTCAACGAAAGACCGCTTATGCCAGTCTCTTCAAATCCTGATTCCCTGGAAGCGCTAACACCCGCGCACTTTCTACTGAAGAAGCCCGTAGCCATGCTCCCACGATCGGAGATCACAGAATGTATTACTATGTAATTTTATTATAATCGTTTTATTTAATTTAGTAGAATATTATTTAGCGATTATTTTGTAGAATAGTGCAATATATTCGTGTTTATTACGTACGTAATTACTTACATTATATTTAGTGAGACGGCGAAGAAATAATTATTTTTTCTCTTTCCTTACTGCCCGTATTCTATTATAAATACGTAACTACAGTAAGATGAAATGTCCGTACTTATTAAAGTACAATAAAGCCACTACTATATTCAAGTATTATTGGTAGGCAGAGTATTAGGAATGCAAAGTTCAGATCCTCGTGTCTCGGCTAAACCAAGCTCTGGGTAGACCTTGGAAACGACTTGCCTCTTCACACTGACATTGCTTCGTGCGATATTGCTCTCATACCGTATATTAAATAATACATATAGTAGCGTGATGTCCCTTTAACAGTAGCGTATAACGCAAAATAAATCTGTTAAACCCTTTGACCATCTGTAATTCTAGTCGATTAAGATATCGCGGCACCCACCGATATACTTGAAAGACAAATTCTAGAATCAGTGGTTAACGTCCCCAGACAAGTTCTGGAATAAATCGGTGCCCATCTCAAATATTAATTAGTTAATATTTGCAAATCAAATAAGTCAAAATCTGTAAAATTCAGATCCTTCAACAATTCTAGTCAATTGAGATATCGTAGCATTTACCGATATTCTTAAAGAGACAATTTTCTTAGAATTAAGGATCTTGTGTCCCTAGACATGTTCTAGAATCAAAATATGCCCATTCAATTATCAAATAATAAAATTTCAGGGAATAAATTTAAATTCATGTCTTTTAATGAATTTAATAAATTGCCATTTTACGCAATTTATAACATTCCCAAAATTCCATTAATTAATAGATCAAGGGAGCGGAGATTTATATTATTATGCGTATGAGTGTACGAAAGTCTCCCAAACATAGTCAATAGCCGATAAAATTCGTAAAGTCATGTATAAACAGGACATTGACTATTAAAGAATTACTATTAAATAACATCCCAGATCTGTATGCATTGGAATTACCCTAATTCTACCGCTAGCTTTACATAATGTCACCATAGCAACAACCACGCTAGAATTAGAATTGAGTTAAAAGAACAATAGAAAGCTTGTCCCATTGAATAGCATAGGGAATAAATAGCGCACTGCTAGTATCCAAGGATACATAACAATACAGTGACATTCTGGAAGGCATTGACTAACGGACAAATGGCCCGAATGTGCGTAGTTGTGACAAGTTGTGTGGTATTTGTGAGTTTATAGGTGAATGTTACTGCTAAAGTGTGTTTACAGTAGCTAGTCGCAATCGTAAAAGTAACCTAACTCTCCAAGGAATACCTGAAGTACATCTAAGCCTTTGGGACGGACAGTGGAGTGACTTGTGCCGGTTATCGTTGTCGTTGTACAGCTACGTCGTTGGCGAAAGTACAGCTACAGCGGTACATCGGCGCTGAGAATCTCCTACTGTCCGGGGGCAAGGGAGAAATAGGCAGCGACGCCCGCTCGCCTAACGATATATAAACTCATTATAATATTGGTGAACTTGTGTAGCAGATATGACTGAATTAATAGAAGATGATCTTGGTATCAGGGAGAGATATACTCTACCTTTACAAGCGTTTGTCGATAGCTTGATACGCGGCGACGCTGATCCAACTACTACGGAGGACGATGGTCGTTATATCGAACCGCCAATGTCCCAGGAGCAACTTACGCGTGAATTGGATTATAGAAAGTTCACTGCTCGCTACACGCATCGCAATGGTACGTATATGGACTTATTGACCACTGGTCATCCTATTGATTTACACGATACGGACGATGTAGACACCGAAAGGGAAATGGTTTTATTTAAATATCATGCCCAGCGGAGTCGAAACGATAAATCGAGAATAGAACACGAGAATTCTATTCGAAATCAACTCGAAGGATAGAATGTGGAAGAAGGTTGATACAGGCAAATAAAGGAGAACCACTGGAGAAGAGACATGGGTTAATGTCCAGGGTCCATAATGTGAATAGTTTTCCCCGGGGCACGGGTGCTCGCGGGCGGTCTCCTTCTGGAGACTGTAAATTTCTCTTCCTTCATCGTTTTCCTGTAATTATTGTGATCAGTGTCACAATTAAAGGACAAGAATGAATGATGACGTAACGGAAAGCTCGTCCATTGTGGTATCTTATGGATACTACCATATATCCTTCCTCCTCTTTACTCCCTTTGTCCCTCCATACATCGCTATTGAAAATACAACATACTTCCCCCACCTTCTCTTCCCAACGCGCTCGGAGCTTCGGGAAACGAATACTAAACCTCCCATCCCTTACTGTTCATCTGGATGCTAATATTGGTGTCCGCACCTCCTGTCCATGTCATATTCTGTTGATATTTATGATATCAACTTCCACCCTCTCGTTCTTGATTAGATAATCAACCACTTCCTAATTTCCTCAAGTCCACAACCGTGATACAAGGACTGAAAGGACACGCGGATAGTTTGTGAACAACTGGTACCATTATGTGTCATAAATCTGGTTGTTCACCTCCCTTAATGATTGGGGATAAATCCAGTTGGAGATAGTCCTCGAATGTAACAATCCTCCTACTGAGATCGTATTTCGGAATATTTCTGAATACGACCTAGGTCTCCCCCTGCTCTCTACCACTACCATCAATGTCACTGTCGGAAAACATATTGGGCATACAACAGGAATATGGAGAACATTCCATACCCTTTCGTTGATACTCAGCTGATTGCTCCTTGGGCCGAAGGCCGAGGTTTCTTTCGCACTATGTATGCCAATACACCCAGCGGCATTACTAAAGTGCAACGGACATCCATCGGACATCTTGCCTTTCAAGAATATGGTTGGAATTTCAAAGTTGGAAATCCTATCAATTACCAGCAAGTATATGGAGATCATTACTCTCGTTTATATTTTGATGGACCGTTAACTGCGCCTGGTGCCGTATATAGCTTTATGAGTGTTCCACTTCGTCCTTCCTTAGCTATATACACGATCTTTGAAAACGCAGCACTTGCCGGTTGGCTAGCCGATGTGTGCAGTCGTACCATACGCGCTCACCTATTAATACTTGGAACTAAACTCGCCAAGTTAGACGAACACAATAAGTTTATACGTTTCGAATGTTTCCGGCGCTTTCTGACTCCGTTCCGTAACGTCGATAGTCAGTTCAAGGACCGCGCGCTGACCAAACTCAGTCTGAGAGACTCAGCTGCGGAGAAACTGAGTAGCGCTGGATTTGCCGTTTTTCAAGACATTTGTATACAGAACTTACATTCATCTGTCATACAAAGACCTCGAATACCTACAGGATATTCTGTCGTGGAAATACAGACAGTGGGTCCACTTACGGAAACAGACGCACCCACTTCGTCTATGCAGCTGGAGGATGAGCCAGTATGCTTGGAATCAGAAGCGATTCAGCCTACAGCTTCCCGGAGCAGTGACAATGATTATGTCATAGAGTGGTATCAAGGTCCACAACGTCTCACAGCGTACGATTATCGACACGCCAACAACGTTTCTCGAAAACGTTGTCGATTATGCGCATCGAGAGACCACTTCACCCCTCTCGACTCCAACGCACCTTGCTCCTATTTCCTCGAATAACCGATGATGGAAATATATTGTGCTTATTGCAGACTTAATAACTCTCATATTTTTGCCGTCTGCCCACAATTTATGACTCAATGTCACTACTGTCAACTTAAAGGACATGAAAGTTACAATTGTCCCTTTAATCGCGATTTAGAGAGCGTAGACGAGATGATCACCCTGCGATACATCCGAGCTTGGGAAGCGAATGCGGACTTACATTGCGAATCCCGACATCGCTATTACCCTGGACGAGCTTACGAGGGAGTTTACGCGTTCCATCCTTACCTATTCGCGTCGATTAAACAGAAAACACGCGTACCAAGTTACGAGTTAATGAAGCGTGTTGGTGAGTGTATTTCCACCAAGTTTGTCAGAAAATACCTTAGAAACGTCAACCCTAATGATATAACCACCTATCACCTGATCAATTTTATACGTCAGGACCCTGAGTATGGCGACATCTTTGTAAACTCGCATCCTGAACTACAGGAAATATCTCGGCGACCATATGAATATCGAACCCGAGAACGTGAGCTGGAGAGAACCATTAAACCGAGAAAGTTCCTCACCACTCACGGTCCACCCACCGCTAGTGTCCAGACGACCCGTCAAGGACCCGTGGGAGCTGCTGTCCTGAGACGCGCTCTAAAGGCCGTTAGACCTCGCTCCACTGAGGTTGATATTAATCAACCAGGTACTTCGACCGGCGGGTATACCGATCGTAATCCTACACCTTCTGATGCAATCGTATTGCACCCTTCGCCTAGGAGCTACAGCCCTCCTCATAAAGTGGCTCGCCCCAAAGAGAAAAGGACTCTTGCTAGCCTCAAGAAACTGCGTAAACGCCGTCCGCGCAAGAAAGACTAACTGTTTAGAGTATTTTTATATTTTAGAAACTGTGATTTTGTATATTTTATAGACTTAAATCCCATTTTCTGGGAGCGGTGTAAAAGCTTTTGTGGGATAACTGGTTCGTTTGCTTTGCTGGCCAGTTCCCCCCAGGTCGCTAGAATACTCAAAAAGGGATCTATAGTTAAAATAGTGCAAGCTACCAGCTTATTGGCTGATTTGCTGTACGCAGGTATCTGGGCTCTGTTTAATCGGCCAACCAGCCTAAGAAGGTTGCGTCATAGCCCTGTTTTTGTATCTCGCAATAGAATTTGAGTTAGCCTTGATTTGACCTATCACAGAGCTACTGAACTGAAATTTTCCTATCTCACTGCTCTTTCTCTGTGTTGAACGGGAGCTTCGTGGAATAAGTGCAGTTGGTATACTCGTATAGAGTAGTAGTCACGAGTTTTTCAAAGCCACGAAAGAACGGCTTTATAGTGTTTTGTGCTTTTCTGCTTTTTAGCTCAACACTAGTAGGTTTAATTATAAGGACATATATCCTTTAACCTGACATACCGACCAAACTCTGTGAATATCACTCTGCTGAAACATTGCAAACTCATAACAATCAGTGTTCAGTTGTTGTTTTATACTGCTATTTACTGTCAGTTCTTCATAATATGGTTGATGAATAATTATATTTGGAATAACGATAAATAACCCCGAAACCCAATATTCTTGATATACCGAAGGTAAGAGAGAAAGGTTACAGATAAACGATTGTGACTTATGTTAAAGTGGTTTGAAGTGAATCTAATGTTATTTGATAGACCCTACATGAGTCAGTCTGTGTTCCTTTTATATGTGACTAAAATCAGTGAAGATCGGCAGATTAGTGTGCAGTATTGTGCAGCATTGTGTATGAGTGAGTCTGTTAAAGAAGCATTTCCTAAAGAATGCGCCATATATGTGAATTATAATTAAGCCATATCGTTGTGAGTAGTTTAAGTCATAACTCTGTTTATATAAATAAAGCGCCACATCCTAAAGGAACTGTTAATATTCCCGAAGGTGAATAATATTGTCAGAGATTATATAATACTGTCAGTCGAATAATACATTAGGCTTACATAGCAATAAAATTAAACCGTCGAACCCAATCTCCCGGGAATATCCAGCGGGTGAATGATCGCGCACAGATTGGTTTCGACTAGTGTAGTGAATCAAATACTTGTCATAGGCTAAAAAGCGATTTAATATCTAGAAGACATCTTAATTTGGCGGGTTAAACTGCCAAAGGTCTGAAAGCGCGAACACACCCCACAACAATTCATTTATAATTATTGGTTCATGGTCCTATTTACTTAAGTGTTGATTCACGGTCCTAATGTATTAACAGAAGTAACCATTATTACCGTACTAGGTGTAGGTGTAGGGGTGGGTGTGTTGGGGTGCGTGCGTGCGTGCGTGCGTGCGTGCGTGCGTGCGTGCGTGCGTGCGTGCGTGCGTGCGTGCGTGCGTGCGTGCGTGCGTGCGTGCGTGCGTGCGTGCGTCCGTGCGTGCGTGCGTGCGTGCGTGTGTGTGTGTACCCACACACAGGGGGGTGTCCAGAGCGATATCTCCGTTATTTAAGAATCAATTGAAACGAAATTTGGATAAGCGTTAGATATAGGCATGGCAACGGCTCATACAGAAAATTAGGTTTTGAGATTATATTTGTGCAATGCGAGCGCGATTATTAGGGTAAACAATTATTGCATTAGCAAAAGACAGCGGGAAATTGGAATTTTCTAGAAGTGTAGTCGTTACTGGTCTGCTGCTCAGCCGGTAGGCCAATACTACAACCTACTGTACTACAGTATTGATGTACTGCAGTACTGTTGTGTATTGTTCTGATATAAGTAGGACCATAAACCCACCAGGATTATTTGGCAATATTCTACAATATAGTAACAGTAAGTAGTTGGCCAAGGTAGTTAATGTTGATTTTATACATAATCATTACCACAAAATTATTGCAATTTCCCAGTAGGCCCCTATTTAAAGTTGAGTTTATATCACTTAGGCCTAATTATTATTGTAGATGATTACAGTAGTTTCTCCAAATGTACAAGATATATTATTTAGTTAGTTTTAGTACCCTATTGAATACTATGTCTAACCATCATGTACGGTTCCGGTATCTCTGCAGCTGTTCTTCCGGTATCAGTGCGGCAGTATGAGCACTGAGCGGTATACTGGTATATATATTATACAGTAGATAAAGCCTACCCTAGAAATATTTATACTGCAGTACTGCGATGCGTATTGACTGTTGTAAATTAAGGTAATTAATTAACTATAATTTCAGAATTTTGGTATGTAGGGTAGGTAGCCTACTTTTTAAATAGCATAATCTGTATCTGAAACCTGCTTTATTAATTCAATAGGTATGTAGATCGTTTATTTTTTGGTTAGAAAAACATGCCTACCCTGTATGTAACCTGGTCCTTCCCTGTATTATAAACGGGGTGTTTTTGTACAGTATGAGAATGGATTAATCTTCTTTTTCAAATAATATATAAATTTACAAAATATATTAGTCAACAATACATAGGAGTATTGTTCTACATGGGCCTTTGTCAATATTGTTTTATACACATTTAACTGTTAAACCCAATCGTTTGACTTTGCTTTTATCTTTTCCGTGACAGTTTTGACTTTTTTCTGATTTGACCTTAACATGATTTAACGTTCCAATAGGCAATAGACGACAACTTGTTTCAACAAATGCGAAATTTGTTCGAAAAAAATGCAAATTGTATTCCAATAGACGGGAACGTGTTCCAAAAAATGCGAACTTACGTAGTTCCAATCAACTTAACAATCAGTTCAGGAATAGGCCTACTACAGTACTACAGTAATATAGGTCCGCATATTTTTTATAGGCCCCCCTATCTCATAAACAAATATTTACAACGATTAAGCATTAACCATAATATACAAGTACAGCACTAATCAGTCCAATTTAGTTAGTGTATCAAACAGTCAGCCAATAAGGTAATTGACCACATGATTATAGGTGTCTTGCCAGGCTGTTAATCGGCAAAACACAACAGGTCTGCTCTGCATTCAGCGACACAGCAGAATGAAATTCTGGCCAGGCCGCAGCTAGCAGTTCCAGGAAATCATGACATCATGGCTTGTTGCCGGTCAACAACCAATAAAAAGCTGCCATTTTGCTCTGCATACATTTTCATAAAGGCAATCAGAATTCAGAAAGTGAAAAATAGCTTTTATTGGTTGATTACCTTAGGTGTATACTGTACCAGAACCGAACCGGACACGCGGGGCGTGTGCAGTAGGGGACAGAGCTTGGTGGCAATAAAAATGTGCATTTTTAGGATGCAAAAGCTTTTACATACAGTACTTATTTACATACTTACTTACTTATTTGCTTACTTACTTCCTGGGAAATGACCAGGATAACGTACATGGCTCTGCCGAAACAAAGTTCTTCCTAGTGAAACCCTAGAGGAACAAACATTCGCACCATATTTTGATTAAAGTTCGCAACTACAGTATTGGGACAAAGTTCACATCCCATTGGAACAAAAGTAACATGAACAGCACTTCATTTGTACCACATAATATTTGCCATACTGTTATACAACATTCTTAGTTCCGAGTAAAACTAACCTCGCCCATTCATTCCGTGATCTGCATATACAGTGGAGGTCGGGTTACTTTTCTGTCTGAGCTTTGACAACTTTATCTTTTTTGACTATTATATGCAAACTTATTTTTGTCGGAGAACATTTTTGCCTTATTTCATCTTGAACAGATCAAAATCAATGAAATTGGAGAACGTTTAACTTAAACACATTTTAGCTCTCTACTGTAGCTGGAGTCCGTTAAACTGTTGATGTCTGAAAGTATGAGAAAAAGCTCATGTTTTGTCCCTATGAAAGTTTACCATGTTTCAACCAGCATCTTTAAATGTAACAAAACAGGCTACTAAAGTTAGAAAAAAGTAATTTGTAATTTCTTTCAGTTTCTTGTACCGGTACCGTACTGCATGACCTCATAGTTTTTAGACCAACATGATAGTGTACAAATTAATAAACCAGATGCGGTAAATTTTGGTTTTTAGTACTGTAGTACCCGAGCTATGGATGTATTCGTATTGACTATTGTAATTTTCTTTGTTTCTATTTTTGTTACATACTTTATGTTGAATAGATCCAAGCCTATTAGACCACCTTCTCCTCCAGGATTGCCCATTATCGGAAATATTCTCACCCTCTGGAATACCCGCTTTCTCAATAGAACAACTGTTTGGGCCAAATGGAGCAAAGAGTTGAACTCTGGCATTATATCTTTGCACATACCAAGACCAGGTATTGATATTATTGTAATTAATTCCTTTCGTTTGATACGACAAGCTTTGGTAGATAATAGCAGCCAATTTTCAGGTCGATTAGGTTTAATACCTCCTTTTGGCATAGGAACAGCTAGCGGCAAAGTATGGTCTCACCAACGCAAATTATTTATGTCAGTCTTAAGGCAAGTCCACCTTGGCGGAAGAAGCTTAGAAGACCGAGCTGTGGCAGAGGTTGGTATGTTGAATGATTGGATCGCCAAACTTGATGGTGAGGCTTTCGATTCACATAAGATCCTTAATAAAGCTGTTTCTAATGTTCTCAGCAGCATTGTCTTTACTGGACGATTTGATTATGAAGATAAATTGTTTAACCAACTGGTTGATTTGGTAGATCAACATTTTCGGCTAAATCCTTTTCTTTTTTCATTGCCAGAATTTCTCACCAATATATTTATTAGTGATCATAAGAATCTTTTTAAACTTCGAGAAAAATTATTTAAATTGCTAAGAAAAATCATCTGGGAGCATCGCGAGTCAATAGACTACGAATCACCCAGAGATTACATTGACTGTCACCTTATTGAGGAGACGAAATGGAGCAATTCAAGTCAGCCAGAGACAGCATCTTATTACAGAGATCTCAACCTCGTATGTTCATTATCAGAAATTTTCCTTGCTGGATCAGAAACAACCACAAGCGCATTGAACTGGTTTGGCCTGGTAATGGTGACATATCCAGATATCCAGATGAAATGTCAGCAAATATTAGATAAAGTCGTCGGTAGAGACAGATTTCCCACAGTAGAAGATTTCTCCAAGATGCCCTATTTTGAAGCTTGTTTGTTAGAGGTTCTCAGATTTGGGGTTATTGCTCAAACCACAGTTGGTTATAAAGTTCCTCATGAAGTCATATTTAATAACTACACGATATACCCCCGTGATGTAATTATTGGAAACCTATGGAGTTTGCTAAGGGACCCTACCACATGGGAGAAACCCGATGAATTCTTCCCCCAACATTTCCTATCGGAAGACGGTTCGACTATAAGAAAGCCAGATGAATTCATTCCGTTTGGAGTTGGACCTCGGATCTGCGCTGGTGAACGCCTCGCCCAAATAGAGTTTAGAATTTTCAGCAGCCATCTACTCCATAGATTTACTCTGGTTGCCAGTGGTGAACTACCCAGCTTACACGACGCTCAACTTGGTTTCACGCGGCTCCCTAAGCCATACAAAGTACAGGCTCTTCCCAGAATCGATTAAAAACGACTCGTTTTGTTTGATTTTGATATGAAATCGGAGACTTTATTGATTTAGGATCTGATGACTCCTCTAACTTTAACTTAATTTTTACAAAATGGTGATTGTGTACTGTATTGGCTTGGCATACAACGTACATTTAGAGTTGTTTCTAATTTTCTACCTGTGCAAACAAATAAATGTTTCAAAAACCTTTCTGTCTAGTTATAGTGTGGACTCAAAATTACCCTTTTATGTATTATTTCAATGCATTTCTTCATTTATACCAAAAATGTATCATGGAACCTTATCTTTTGACGCGTGTGTAATTTATGTATTTTTATGGAACAAGGGTTGATTGACTGGCTTTGTCCAGATGTTATAATTCAAACTGTGGATGGCCTACATAGTTTATTGTTTTATGCAAAATAATATGCTGGAACACATTTAACCTTTTCAAGGCCCTAAGCTACTCCAAGTCAAATATTATAATATAGACGAAAATTGAAATGATGTCACACAATATAATTTTCTGCGGTTTTAAACGAACCTGACCCTCAAACCAGTACCATGAGTGAGTGAAAATTAAAACACGAAAATTGCCATAGACTCAATGCTAGGCAATTGATTGAATGGATAGGCCCAAAGTGCAGAGAAGTACATTACTTGCCAACTTTATTACTATCTCACTTTATCCCACAGAAGTAAGCAAACCTCAACTGTTAGTTTGTAATGTGTATTACCCGGCAGCTGAAGTACTCTTCCCAGTGAATCCAATGGGATTATAAGTTTACTCACTGCTACTGCATGTTAGTTTGGAGGCCAACTGATTGAATTTTAATCACTGGGCCGCTCAAATGTTTTATAGGTTGACGATAATGGGAGGGACCCAACTACACTGTACGTTTGTCTATCATGGACGGTCTCCTTATAGCCAGCTTGCTGGCTTTCTAGTTGAATCATAAAAATTTGCAACCAATAATTTACTCTTTTAGACGAATTAGTGCATTTTTTGCCGGTCTATCAAATTTTGGCGACGTTTTGTGGGGGATTAGCGATATTTTAAAACATTCTGAGGCTAAAATATTTTGCTCAGATGACCGAATATCCCAATTATAAAAGTTGGTGCGTACTCGACGAGTTGAAATCGGTGAATTTCGACTTTAATAAATTCATATATATATATGCTGTTTCTGACTTCCTCATAATAGAGACTTCGATCAGAATTTTGTTACACAATATTGCAAACTTGCATAGAGTGTCCCTTTCCATCAGCTTATTACTTACCAGACGGAGCAAGGAGCAAGTTATATTATTACTCAAACAAACGGTAGCAACATAAGTTGCTTCGAGTGAGGGGGCCTTAGGCCGCGTTCACACTACCGAGACAAAGTAAAAAGAAAATAAATATAGCTAGCAATAATAATATTAATACATATAATATAGGTGTAATATTTTGGGTTTGTTCAGAAGTGGAAAAAATGGGAGCGCGTCACCGGGGGTTGAACCAGCGCTATACGCACGTTTCGGCCTAACAGGCCTCATCAGTAGCGCTAACCAGCTCAGCCACTAGCCCCTTAGGTGGGACTGCGAGTGTCAGGGGCTAGTGGCTGAGCTGGTTAGCGCTACTGATGAGGCCTGTTAGGCCGAAACGTGCGTATAGCGCTGGTTCAACCCCCGGTGAAGCGCTCCCATTTTTTCCACTTCTGAACAAACCCAAAATATTACACCTTTAATTACAGTTGCAACAGCTCATCTCCAATTTATTGAATTAATATCACCTGGCAGCAATACCGAACTGAATATTTATTTATTTGTACTTCCCTCCTGTTTCACTCTAGCATACTTGAGGCCGTTAGGTCCGCTGTTAGAGATAGAATATTTGCAACTTAAGACTGCCCGTTCAATAGAAGTGGATTAGGTGGGACTGCGAGTGTCAGGGGCTAGTGGCTGAGCTGGTTAGCGCTACTGATGAGGCCTGTTAGGCCGAAACGTGCGTATAGCGCTGGTTCAACCCCCGGTGACGCGCTCCCATTTTTTCCACTTCTGAACAAACCCAAAATATTACACCTTTAATTACAGTTGCAACAGCTCATCTCCAATTTATTGAATATATAATATACACAGTAATACATCAGGGCATTCTAGAAATAATGTATTCCATGTGATGTGTTTTACATTTTGTCTTTTGACTTTGACTCGGTAGTGTGAACGCGGCCTTACTGTAGTGAAGGCCTTTACTTTTACTCACTTACAAAGAATACTAACTTTAACAACGGGAATATGCAGTTTGGGGTACCTACACGGTCATTGGATTTTTATACTGTATGAAACTCAATGGTTACAGTATAGTAGTGGCTGACATTATTGCCATTAACGGCCCTTCGGGCCTTATGGCAATTCCGCTAAATTTCTTAGATTATGACTTAGGGTTAGGGTTACATGACAGTTTTAATTAGGGTTGAGGCCTGACCAACTAACCCTAACCAAAATAATAAACCAAACCATCTTTACAAGAATAAATGGTTATGATAGGCCTATGAAGTATGACAGTGTACCGGTAACTGTCTGACTAAAGGTGGTTTGCAACAGTACTGCAGTACAAGTAAGAAAAAGTGTAGGTACAGAAAACTGCATTGAGCCTGAACAACTAAATTTAAAATTCTGGAATAATTGTTTCATTGAAAACATTAAAGTCTGTTGCACTAACAATTATTTTCAAATAAATAATGCAAACATTTATATATTCTATTCATTTAAAGTATCAAATCACTCAAATTATAAAATTAATAGCTAGGGAAGTATGAAAATAAAAAACTAGTACTAAAGTCCAGATGTTTGCGACGTTTGCGAAATTCGCGACGTTTCATAGTGGGCCAAGAGTATCCAAAACAACAAAAAATATAATTTTTTATTACATAGAAAAAAAGTATAACTTTTTTTCACTATTCTCGAGGCATTTTATTTACCAAGCGTCAGCGAGGTTAATAATGGGTCGAGAGAATTTTGAAAAATTACTACTACTCTTCAACACCCAATGCTACCTTACAGTACATGTTAAATAATTTAGTGTTCTCGAATATTTATTTCGTAACTAGAGAGCCGATTAACAACATAAACAAATATTGGATATTGAGTCCGTTTTGGAGTACGCAGACACTAAATTTACAATAACTTTTGAGTGCCTGCATGGATTTTGTCCAAATTACGTGCATGCCTTTTCTACGTCAATGCTCTTTGAACACATTAATAAAATTTAAGAAATTCCACCAAAGATATTTTATTTTACTTTTTCCGCCGGGAAAAAGTAAAATCAATGCAATCCTATGGGTTACTTTTTTTTCCATAGGAAAAAAAGTGCGAAAAAGTACAGTCATTCTGCCTAATTTGAGACATGGACCCAAACGTGAGACAAATTCAATATCAACTTCAAGGGGCTCCTATAGCCAAATAATTACAGAAACCTACTTAAAACTAATTCGAATAATGATCTGTAACCATTCCTGTACATCGTTAGGTATAATTCAACCGGATTGGATATACCGATTGGATAACCGGATATGGATAATATTCTAGCGGCCCGTCAAAAATCAAAGCTTTTTTTCATAAATTTTAAGGTTTTAAAATCGATATGAGATTTTTGCATTCCACTTTGACCTGCTTCTCGAAATTATGACATTTTATAGTAAAAAGGCTAAATTTTTATATAAAACTATTTTTATGTGGTAAAGATTTCATAGTTTTACATTTGACTACTGTCTTTAATGTGGTATCGGTTTCCATGAATTTCCCCTAATTTGAAACAAGGAAATTATAACCATAACAAGAGACAAATGTAGGCTAGGCCTTTGTATCTAAGTATCTGAAGTGGTGTTCGGACACTTCCCCCCCGGACACTTCCCCCCCGGACAGTTCCCCCCCGCTCAAGTAGGACACTTCCCCCCCGGACACTTCCCCCCCAGACACTTCCCCCCCCCCCCCCCCGCGGACACTTCCCCCCCGACTGTTCTTAACTTCGCACATTCGTATTTTTCATTTTGTAAGGTAAACGGACCGCTTGTATCCAGATAAGTTGTATCCAATTTTCCTTTCGTAGCTCATAAAGTGATCTTTTGCATCCCGATTTTACATTTTATATCCAAGTTTTATTTATGGGTTTTATCAATGCAATTACATCGTATTGTTTGCTAATCTTTAAACAATTAATTATATTAGATGACCTATAAATTCCATCCCCGGAATGATATACTGTTTTTATTAACTATAGAATTATAATAATTAATTGTTTTAATTATAGGTATTATTATGTAATAGTCTTCTTCAAATTGTAGCAGATGGGGATGAAAGGGTAAAATCGACATGCGTCGACCTGTATTCTGTGTTCAGCATTACATATTGATATATATATTACTACTATACATACTACAGTATATAGATATTATACACACTACATATTAAATTTCCTGGTTACTTGCAATATTTTTAATAGGATTTTGTTGAATTATATAATATTGTAGTAATTTATATATTAAATTGGTTAACATTCAATACAGCTCCTACTTTAGGCTTAGTCAATTTATTATCTGATGATACAAACATGAATTAATTATTTCAAAGTGGTATTAAGTCTTTCACCACGGGCACTCAGGGAAATGCCGGGGTCTGGGGGCGATAACTCCCAAGAAAAGAAGCGGGGGTTTGGGGGCGGTAGCCCCCAACAAAAGAAGCGGGGGTTTGGGGACGGCAGCCCCCAATTAAAAGAAATTAAAAGAATTAAAGGAATTAAAAGAAAAACAAACAAAATTTGACTATAAAAATGTTTCTTTTATAATTTTGAAAAAACTTGTCTAGATGCAACTTGTCCTGTAATCATCTTTAACTTTTGTTTATTGCTTTGATGCACCCAGATTAATTTTAACACTTTAACTGGGGGGGAAGTGTCCGGGGGGCAAGTGTCCGGGGGGCAAGTGTCCGGGGGGGAAGTGTCCGGGGGGAAGTGTCCGGGGGGGAAGTGTATTAGATCCATCTGAAGTATAGAAACCATAGGCCCCCTATACACATACTGTACATTATAATTGCATCTGACTTCTTTCCGAAAGTCACACTGTTACTTCAGTACTTCAAAATTGTTGATTTCAGTAAGGTTAGGCTTACAGTAGTACCGGTAGTTCTGCCTAATATGAGACATGGACCCAAATGTGAGACAAATTCAATATCAACTTCAAGGGGCTCCTATAGCCAATTAGCCTGGAGGGGTTTCTCAAATAATGGTTTCCACAGACCAAGGCCATATAAACAACAGACAAACAGACAGGTGGATTACGACCGTTTACTACCGTTTACACCTGGCTTCAAACCACCCATTTACAACTCATTACGACTATGATTACAACCTTTACAACTAGTCAATTTGGTTGTAAAACATAATTACAACCTTTACAAAAACCATTGGCAAGCAATGTGTCAGTTGTAATCTGGTCGTTTTCAGTCGTATTCTAGTCGTAAAAAGCGTTGGCAGGCTGAGATTAGTACTGTACACCGCAATAACTTTCTCTGGAACCGAATCCAGTCTCCCAAACAGTGGGTCATACGCCGTGCACAGGCTGCCTTCGGCGGATGTTAATTCTGTCAATTAGTAAGGAAAATAGTCTATTTAAAAAAGACACTTAAATTAGCAGGTTAAACTGTTAAAGGTCTAAAAGCGCGAACATTAATAGATTTTGTTTCTTTTATTGCTCAGTAGGCAATAAACCCAAAACATACTGGTCAGACGGTAAACTGTAGGCCTAGCCGAACCGGTACTTACAGCAGTATTAATTCGATTGTGATAATTATATACCGGTAGGTCTTAATATTTAATCGAGGTGTAAGGGTCCAGTAGTATACCGCTTACCAGATCCTAGTAACGATGTATCTTACTATGAGACTCTAGTAATGTATACGGGCTCGTACAGTATCTGACAACAAATCCCAGTCCAGGATATCTAAACAAACAGATACAGTACACAAACGACTACTGGCGAGGAACAGAGCCTTGTATCTATTCTATGTACGTGAGCGGGTCTAATGCCTACGTACTAGACAGAAGGATACCTGTCCTCTAACCGGTGAGGCAGATGTACAGTTACAGTAACAGACCAAACTCACGGGAAAACAATCCCCGCGCAGCGAATCCTAACTATCACTGACAGTCCTAAATACAGTAACTTGCCGCGGTGTGATTTATATGGTTTATATACGAACTAGGTGGTTAACAGACCTAGTGTAACAATGCTGATCATCCCTGTCGAAATCAGCCTAAAGGTCGTGCCTAAATGTAACGATAACTGATCCCCCTGTACGAAATCAGTCTAAAAGGTCAGGCCTAAATGTAACAATAACTGCTGGACAACACAACAGTTTAATAACGAAAGTGAAATACTCCTTATTGCCGCAACTAAATCAGATCCTAATTTTACAAATACGGACAATTTCCACCTAAAGTAATGTATAGTACGCTATAGCTAGTAGAACTTTAAGGGCGATATGTTTTAGGGCGTGTGTGTGTGGGTGTGTTACAAATAAAACAATTTCGTGTAATTCCTTTTACTAGGTTTTAGTGATTTTCTGACTAAAATGATACCGTGCGCTAGCTACTAAAATAAACTAGTCGCGTTTTGTAGAACTTTATACTCACGAATGACGTCAAAGCTCTCTCCTTCCTATCCACAACCCAATGGGCAACCACAGTGTTAGTAACTACACCCATGATCGGCACTAATACCAGATTCTGGTTGTAAGATAAGAATAGGGGTTAATCGCTACCGTACGTTAGCTGATCTGGTATACTAATTTAATTCTAGAACTTTGTTGCTGCGGTAGTTAGCAGCAATACCTATCAGTACGTGGCAAGGCGCGGTAGGATATTAATAAACCTCCCTAGGCCAAGCAGTGTGCCGGTAGCAGAAATACTCCTTGCCTGATCAAATAGCTAACTCCAGACAGGGGGGGGGGGGTACTAATGTACGTTCTACAAAGCGAACCGGTACCAAACAGTCAGTGCTATGAATCACTAAATTATGGAACGTATGCTGTCCGTACCTAATATGTACTCGCGTACTGACGAATGGCAATAGTTCGCACCTGTAGGAAGTACAGGTTAACCCAGGGATTCATAGGACTTGACAAAGGGGGGGTGTCTGGATATAATTATTTGATCCTAAATTTGCGGCGTCCAGTACGGTGTCACGCTTACCCTGATCTATAGGTCTTACGGCGGGCAAGGGCGTCAAACAAAGTCTTACCTTCTCACAAAGCGGGCGCTGCATAGCAAGTTGAGCATTTCGAAGGGGCAAAGGGGGTGCGCGGTCGATCCAATGTGGGCGCTAGCGTGTTGTGGACATCCTTTCCCTGCGTTGCTTACGGCCTAACGGTCTAGGCTGCCATCTCCCTGGTGTTCGGCTGTCCCGAAGTCGGACCAAAAGAAAACATGTCAGGAAATTGCAGTATATTTACAGTTTTTACAAAGGATTTATCAAAACGAAGTTTCAACAAGAAACCGAATAAACTAATTTTTACAAGAATAAGAGAGTGTAACATAAGGGTTCTAAGAAGTGAGTGATAACGGGTGATAACCGAAGGCAAACCGGCCTTTTTATACTAGAAATTGCACATGGAAACTAAACAGAATTTTCCACAGCTTCACAATTGAGCAATGAAGTGCTTCGTGCCCTATGATTGGCCCAGCTCATCGTTCAACGCAGTCCGGCCCTTACACTAATCTGGGACATGGAATCCTAACAGAATTTTCCACTGCCTCACATTTGAGCAATAAGATAATTTATGCCCTATGATTGGCCTGGCTCATCATTCGCTACGTTGTACGCTTCTCATTGGCCTACCAATTAGCACCAAACGAAAATAAATGGCCCCAAAATACAAATTTCCCGACTGGGATTCGAACTCGTAACCTATGTAATGTAACCAACGCCTTAACCATCTGACCACTACGCCACGAGAGTACCTAAGGGTTTTATGTGTACAAATATGAATAGGCATATTACATTACTGTAACTTAATCAAAATACGTCGGATTTTCGAAAGTTTTTACGTTAAAGTTAAACTACAAATGCTACCTTATAGTGAAATAATTCATCACCGCTCCATGAAAACAGTAAGTAAGACTGTTTTCACCAATCGAAATATAAAATATTTACAAACTATTTCTAAATTTACTGGTAGGGCCTAAAATATAAAATATAATCACTATCTAATTATTGCATACTTAATATTGCAGATACGGCGTAAATACAATCGATCGTACATACAAATACAAATTTACGAATTAACTTTAGTGCCTAAAATACAAAAAAGGCTTTCGGTTATCAAGGTAAGCAAAATAAACAAATCAAAACAAATAAATCAAAACAAATCGAACAAATAAATCAAACTCTTTCGATAAATCTTTATATATTGTAAATATACATAATAAACCTTCACCAAATTAAATCAGTCCAAATATAATATAAACATAATGCGCTAATATCTTTCAATAAAGTCCTCCTGACGATCTGAAAAGTTCGTCCTGCTGGTCTGGATATCTTCTCCTGAGCATCAATTGCTAACGGTAGGCTCGCAAGCCTTCCTTTCCATATCTCGCTCCTCCAAACCCAACATTCAAACATAATGTCCAATATAAATATCCAAATAAAATATCTAAATA
>JAUCBJ010000017.1:0-33252 GCA_032718475.1 Nemertoderma westbladi | reverse complement strand
AATTGTGAATTATTATAATCATTATTAGAATGACAACACAGTGTTGTGGTAGTGTACCAGTACCAGACTGAGTCTTGTAATAGGCCCCACTAACAACTCCGGGCTACGTTCTGAAATAAAGCCTCTGGAATATTATTAAATTATTTTCTTTAGACATTATTCACTAGAAAGCCAGTCTGTCAATTTAATCGTCCAGTATCAATTCCCGCGGGCTAATACAATTTATTTTCGGGCTAAGGATGCCCTGCCCACTGGCTAAGAAAGCTTGCGGGTAAACGATTCCCATTTTGCGGGCTAAGTCATCACCCAACCGAACATACAGTTGACTGTAACTGCTTTACTCGCATCTCTGCAACAACAACCCAAATGCTGTGATTCACAGTATGCGATTTCACCGTGCTGTCACCGCAAGTGTATCTGAGAACAGGGCCATTACTGGTACAGCTACAATTTGTTTCAAAAAAATTAATGTAATACATCGAAAGGAGCAGGTTAAAGGGGTTGTGTTTTCTAACCAAAACAACAAACCAAACTAGATTTCATCGATTTGCGCTGAGAACTTTTTTATTTGCGACCAACTGGCGCCACTATTTGCGAGATAAGGTGGAAATTTTAATTAATATCGAGACAAATACAACGTCTGTTTAATTGTTTATGGGCAAACAGAAAAGACCTCCATGTTGAAATTTTAGTAAGAAAGTTTAGTGTAATAAATTAGTTTAGTACAAATTACTACCTGCATAGTTCCTTTGCGACCAGGCCGGCTCAGTGCCAGGAGGCCAATCTCTTTGGTTCGCGGCCGCCTCCTGTGTATGGGTTAGTTGGCTGTCTAATTTCTTGGGAAGCCTTTAGTAAATTTCGGGGAATTCCATTCCACAGCAGATAAATGGTTTTACATGCTGGGGCGGCATAAGCTAAGAGCCATTACACATGCTATGCCTTTACTTTGTTAGTGGTCTGTCGCTGTCGGCACCCCAAGCTAATAATATACAGCAAATAGCACGGAGACCGCTGACTCCTGTACTCCCTATGACATAATTTGTTGTGACTCGAATCAATTATTTATCCTTACAAGAAAGCAACGTATTTCCCACTTGTGGCCAGCCAGAAGGCCACAATGTCAACTGATATAATAATACCAAGGGATATTCTCATATTACCCCCCCCCCCCCCCCCCCCCAGGATCTAGCCATTGGCCAGCCAGGATACAATTATTGTATCCTCCCATGTATCTCCCCCCCCCCCCCATTATAATGTATTGTAGCCATCCACCCAACCAACACATTGCGTAACTCAGAATTAAACTCCACACAGCCCATACCCGCCGCGCCCTTGCTTTCATTACCACCACACCGCCAAGTGGAGATTCAATTGCGGCTGTTATTTTCTGCTAATCGCTGTAAATTATTATAACCTAGGCGGTGCGGATTAAATAACGGCTATAGCGTACAAACCTATGGTATGATATGGACGTGGTGTCCTGTGTGCTCTGCAGACATCCTACAGAGCACATGGAGCATTACACACACAGGGAGAGCGAGAGAGAGAGAGAGAGGGCTGTTTGATTGACACACAGCTCAGTGGGAATCTAGACTTTGAAGTGCAGCGCCTTTGGTAGAACTCAATGGCAGGATTTATAAGCCTGGTTCATTTCAATATTTGATCAAACTTTGATCAATGTTTGATCAAAGTTTGATCAATGTTTGATCAAAGGAATGCTTTTTGAGAGCGGGACTGTAGAAGCAGCATGTTCTAATGAGCTGAGGAGCCGTTGGGCTCCCTCTAATCATTCTGAGAGTACTCCTAAGTCATCAGCAAAGTCTAGATCAGTTAGGTACTTGGCAGGATTTCCTCGACTTCTGGAGCCAGTAGGTAGAGTTATCATCACCCCATCTTCATTATGATGATCTAAGGACATGCGTAGAACATAGTCAACCACAATAATGAACAAGAATGGTGCAAGTGTGTCTCCTTGGAGGACGCCCCATAACACTTGAAATGGTTCTGTGTCACCGTCAACAGTAGACACAAATGTTGTCTAATCATCGTATACTGATCTGATTGCTGCAATAATTTCATCAGGAATCCCATATAGTATGCTGAACATACATGAGCGAGAGACTGAATCAAAGGCCTTGAAGAAGTCAACAAAGATAACAGCCCTGTCTTTCTTTTTTGATAATTCTTCAATTATCCTTCTAAGTGCCAAAATGGGCTCCATGGTCCCACGACCTTTACGGAACCCATTCTGATTTCTACGGAGCAGTCTCTCAATGGGAACCCTGATGCGATTTAATAGAATCCTATTGTATACGTATAGCTTTGCAGCAATCGAGATCAATGAGATTCCCCGAAAAGAACCATAGAATGTTAGGTTGCCCTTCTTGGGAACTGGCACCAACTTATTTGTTTTCATTTCTTGTGGGACTCTTGTTGTTCGGTACATGTCTACTATGATGGGATAGATGAGCTTTAAACACTCAGGTATTTTAAAGACCTCAAAGTTCACCTAGTTAGAATCTAAGTCCACCTAGTTAGGATCTAAGTTCACCCAGATAGGAATTTCACCTAGTTAGGATCTAAGTTCACCTAGTTAGGATCTAAGTTTACCTAGTTAGGATCTAAGTTCGCAAAGATCTAAGTTCATCAAAGTCTGGCCTTGCAGGATCTAAGTTCGTTTTACCCCTTGCAGCCTTGATACTGCTGTACTGTGAACTGTGACTGTCAGACAGTGCTGCAGTGTGATAGCAGGATAGGCTACTGCAGTATGCAGGTATGGTACCGATACCGGTCCGGCATCGGCATCCGGTACTGTTTTTCCTGTTTTCCCCATTAAGATGCAGCTCATAACCTAAAGATTAATTGTGGTTATGCTGCTTCGAAATAATTCGACAGTACTGCAGTACGACAGTCTGACAGTAAACTGCAGAACTGGGGTATATTGTGCGTTGAGTTGCTTGAGGGAGACGTTTGTACAGTTTAAACATCGTTTCTGCGATATTACTCAAACAGCTGGAACATGTCCGTGTTGCCTTCGCGCTGCACGAGGCTCAGTTATGCTGTTATGAGATACCGTACATAATAGCGTAATTGCTGAGTGGTACCGGTCCTGCCGGTTACCGGTAGGCAGTTGATTGGCACCACGCCTATTGTATTGGCACCATGTCTGCCAGTCTGCATGTTGCCATGTTGGTTAACTGTTTGTAAAAAACATCGTTTGTAGGTGTAATCGTGATCGTCATATAAACTTCACAACTTGTTTTTTAATTTTGCATTGTTATATAAACACCAACTGACCAACAGACCACTGGACCAAAGAGAAAGAGTCTTTTTGAACCACGCGCACGCACCCACATGATCCGTGACCGTGAGGATAGCCTACAGATATTGTGGTGTAAAGTTCTGAAATTATTGCAAAGTCTAGGGCCTATTATTATATTACTGTATTACAGTATTTGTATTAGGCCCTTTTAAACTGTTATTACTGTGTTACAGTAGGGGAAGGTGGGGGAATTAGAAACATGGGGTAATTAGAAGCAAATGGCTACTACATGCATGCTTTTGTACTATGTCAGTATGTATAGACTTGAAATTTTGATGTTTATTGAGATAAATTATTGGTGATTATTTTTCCAATAGGAATATGGCGTTTATTTTCACTTCTTCATTGTCAAATGACTGATTGTATAAAAGATGGAAAAAAAATCAAATTTTCGATAATTTTTTTGCAACTTCACAAATGGATTGTGAGCGATGTCATATTCCAATTATCTTATGCAATAGTTTAATTTAAAGCTTATTACTGTAGGATGGCTAAAACGTCTGTCCTTATCTGATCTGATCTGACGGTATCTGACACTTGTTCCACCTGGTTCAGAGCGCACCTTGGTGTAGTGGTTATATTGAATTCACATCTCTCGGAGGTTGTGGGTTCAACCCCGGCATGGGGCCAAGGTAGTTTTCGTTTCGGCACGAATGTTTTGAAGGGTTTAGCGAGGCATCTCTGACTTGCATCCTTAAATGGTAGCTAAATGAGTACTGGACTTTCTGCCTATGTCAGCATGTGAAGTTTCCCCGGTATTCCCCTTAAACCCGGGGGGGGGGGGGGGGTCAATATAATACCTCCCACTCTGAAACTAACGATACTAACTAAAATACTAACTGAAACGAACTAAAAGGAATTCAAATAAAATAAGCTAGAAATTTTAAATTTGTTTTTAGCGGCTGGTGACAAATTTTGGTGCTGGTCCATGTGAAGAATACCGCCCGTGTGAAGAATACCAGGATTTCACCTTTCGGTCGACTTTTATTGGAATTTTATATTTGAAGATTTTACTTTTTTAATTTATCTTTATTGAGTGTATTATAGAGCTTATTTATGTCTTATAACCTGCACATATACTAATTCGTTTATTGTTTTGGTTATATTCAGCCCTTCTGTAACCTGTGTTTTTGGTGAAAACCTGGTATTCTTCACATGGGGGTAACTGCAAAGTGAAATAAACGGCAGAAAGTCTGGTATTCTTCGCCCATGTGAAGAATACCAGGATTTCATTTTGCGGTCGATTTATTATTGGTCGATATTTTTTATTAAATTTATCTTTATTAAGTGTTTTATGCGCGTGCGCGATGTCCTTTATTTTTTGAGGGGGATGATCTATTGATCAGTCAGTCGGACGGTTTGTAAGAAGGTGGGTGTAAACAAGTTTACTGTTTCAACACCAACTAAATCTACGAAAGTTGTTTACATCTGAAACTATGCATGTTTGCTGGGACAATCACACAACTTTCATACCCGCCATCCTTCATCCTACTGTATATCGCATTTTTAATATATAATAACACGCCTTTGTGCATTAGATGCATACCGGTATGCCTGTACTGCTACTTCATATGATGATACTGATACGTAACAGGCAACCTGAAACGTGATCTCCTATTCAGCTATTGGCTATGTACCTATCAGACAGTTAGGTAAATATTATATTTCTTTCTCCTGATTGGTTGTAGGATCAGATGCTGTCAGATCAGATCAGATCAGATAAGGACAGACGTTTTATTCTACCTCTTATTACTGTATTATGTAATCTATTCAGTAGACAACCTAATTAAATGATACCAGTAGCATAATTAAAAATTTGTTTGTTCAACATAATTTAAAAAATGGTCAAATTTTGGTGCCATGGGGTAATTTGAAACATTAATTTTTTTAGCTGGTCCTGTTTCCTGTTACTTTGGGGACCGTCCGTTTCAACAGTTTCTAATTGTCATACAGCTGCGGACAGCACAGGCGTAGGCTGGTAGGTACCGGTTATCTGCCTTTTGCTTGACTGCCTGATTTTTTTGGTTATAAAGTGACTACTGACTGACAGTCTGACCATGTGACAAGTGACTACTAGAACAGTAGAAGTCTGACCATAGGCTATGGTTTCCCTCAATTGGTAAAGTGATCGTTTATTGTTTTGGTTAGAAAAGCCCACCTCTGTAACCTGCTGCTTTCCCTCAATTGGTAAAGTGGCCGTTTATTGTTTTGGTTAGAAAAGCCTGCCTCTGTAATCTGTTCCTTTCCCTCATTTTGGAAAGTGGCCGTTTATTGCTGTATTGTTTGGGTTAGAAAAGCCAGCCTCTGTAACCTGCTCCTTCCCCTCAATTTTACGCAAACTTCATGGCTGCCTGCGTTGCCTGGGCGTCATACTCTATGGAATCTTATCTGCTGCCTTAAGCACCATTTCCTGTGGTCATGCCACTATTCGGTTCGGGAGGATGCATGCATATACCTTTGGAATTCCTGGGGGTACCCTCTGGGAAGAAGAAACTTAAATATAGTGATCCTAATTACTGAATTATATATATAGGTCATGTGCGTAGATGTTTTCTCGGAAAAGCCAACGAGGAAACATTGACCCAATATCTGGTGGTAATAGGAAAAGCGGGAATGGGGCAGTGCTGAACTAACAAGAAATTCTAATTTTAATTTAAGTTAAGCTAATTCATTTTAATTTAAATAAATTAAGTTTGATTTAGTTATATAAAGAGCTATAATTAGTTTTCATATATCCATATTGTTGCTGGGTGTCATTTATTCACAAACATGCTTATCTCCAGATCTCTGTTAATTTTTGAAGGTTTGTGAAACACTTTAAATATTAAACATGGCAACTGGCAACATAGACATGTTATATATCAAATTGTGCGCAATTTAATCTACATTCCCATGTGGTAATTAGAAATATTCCAATTACCACATGTGAATTTCTGGCTAATTTAATTATTGGGTGGGAGGGAGACAAACCCTGTTTCCATTTACACCATTGTGGGGTAAATGGAAACAATCTCGACTTTAAAAAAATCTCGTCTGCATGTCACTACCAGATAGTGATAGGCAGACGAGATAGGATGTTCCATTGTTTTGTTAGTAGATAGATGCATGATTCCAAATCTATAGTTATATTTCCTCTATGAATGCTTGTGTAGAAATGATGGCACTTTTAATTTTTTTACATCCAAAACGTGTTTCTAATTCCCCCACTTTCCCCTATTACTGCTGTACTGTCTGACAGTAAACCCTACTGTCACCAGGCAGCCAGGTCACTGTCAGACTGTGCCCTATTAGCTTACGCTTTCGTATGTTTTGGAAATATATCTGATATTTCTTTCTTGTGATTGCAAACCGGAATCCGGTTTAAAAAACTGAATTAGCGCTCTGCTCCTGCTCTACAATCTGCAATCTAAATGGACCGACTAGGCCTCATATATCTGTATAGCATTATACTGGTATAGGTCTACAGGTATATACTGATTACTGAGTGATATACCGGTAGTTTATTTATTGAAAGTTTTTAATGAGTTGAAATATATGAGGTTTCCGTGATAGAGATTGTTTGCTATTGAGATTGCCTGCGAATTAATTACTTATCTGGAATTAATTTGGTGTCGGCATTTATATCTTTCTCCGATATAGATGGGTAACGCACAATGCTGCTGCTGCCCCCTGGCGCCGCCGGAGCGGACCAAATCGGAACGCAACCGTCGTCGTTCGCACGAACGCCGTCAGGGGGAGCAGTACAAGGTCGCGGAGCAACGGACCCCGAGTCTTCTGATCCCGACAGACGGGGGCGGCGAGCAGTCCGCCAACCTGCAACACATCAGCGACCGGGAGCCCGAGGATTCCTCGAGAGATCCCTCCGTTCATCCCTCCGCATCCACAATGTTTATAACCAGGTCAGTGACCCTAATGGCGGCGGCCAGCGACCAGCTGCGTCGACGGGACTCAAACCCGCCGATATCCGTCTCGCAACGCAGCCTAAAACGCAGCAACTCTTGTTCCACAATATATATAGATGACTCCACGGTCAGCCAACCCAACCTGAAGGCGACGTTGAAGTGCGTCGCGTTGGCTGTTTATTATCACATAAAGAAACGGGACCGGCTCTCTCGGACTATCGATATATTCGATGAGAAACTCCACCCGTTGTCCCGGGACCCGGTTCCCGCGGATTACGCCACCAACGAGCCGGAACACCGACACATCTACCGGTTCGTGCGGACCTTGTTCGGACAGGCCCAGTTGACCGCCGAGTGCGCCATCATCACGCTGGTCTACGTGGAGCGACTGCTGCACTACTCGGAGACGGATATCGGGCCGTCCAACTGGAAGCGGATAGTGTTGGGGGCGGTCCTGTTGGCCTCCAAGGTCTGGGACGATCAGGCCGTCTGGAACGTCGACTTCTGCCAAATACTCAAGGAGATTTCGGTTGAGGATATGAACGATTTGGAACGGCAGTTCCTCGAGTTCCTGCAGTTCAACATAAACGTTCCCGGGAGTGTTTACGCCAAGTATTACTTCGACTTGCGTTCGCTAGCGGACCGCGAGAACCTGCTGTTCTCGATGCATCCGTTGGATCGGGCGCGGGCCGAGAGGTTGGAGGCGACCTCCCGGGTGTGCGAGGAGCAGTTTAAGGGTGCCGGGTTGGTGCGCAGTGCCAGTATGGACGGGGGTACCGGGGGTCTGCCTGTAGCACAGAGACGCAGTACTATCGTGCTGCCCTGATCTAGTATTAGTGTTCAATGGGGGTAGATAAGGTTAAATTATTCGTAATATTTATAGAATTAAATTCCTTGATAAATGCGTCAGTAATGGTTTCCTTGTTGCAACTGGACAATTCCCTTCACTTCCAATATTGGCATTATTTACATTAATTCTAGAAAATCTCTACCTGTCTGTACTAGAGAGTAACAGACGATATTATCCTAAAGTTAAAATGATATAGTATATTAATATTTAAATATAATTTATATTATATATTGATAATATTTGAGATATTATCTTCCGGAATTAATGCAAATTAATGTTATTAAATATTTGGCATA
This sequence comes from Nemertoderma westbladi, assembly GCA_032718475.1. NCBI lineage: Eukaryota > Metazoa > Xenacoelomorpha > Nemertodermatida > Nemertodermatidae > Nemertoderma > Nemertoderma westbladi. Next base: position 24,882 of record JAUCBJ010000017.1, on the reverse strand, counting down.
AATTATCCAATTTATTAAAGATATTTATTTATTTTTCAAGGAATTTATTGAGATTCTCAATCGTTCCACTTTATAATAAAATGAATACCGGTACCAGTACCAGTAACCAAAGATCGACAAGGTTTTATTGGAGTTTCTGAATACCGGTACCAGTACCGGTACCCAGAGATCGACAAGGTTTTATTGGAGTTTCTGAATGCCGGTACTAGTAACCAGAGATCGACAAGGTTTTATTGGAGTTTATGAATACCGGTACCAGTACCGGTACCCAAAGATCGACAAGGTTTTATTGGAGTTTCTGAATACCGGTACTAGTAACCAGAGATCGACAAGGTTTTATTGGAGTTTCTGAATACCGGTACCAGTACCGGTACCCAGAGATCGACAAGGTTTTATTAGAGTTGCTGAATACCGGTACCAGTACCGGTACCCAGAAATTGACAAGGTTTTATTGGAGTTTCTGAATACCGGTACCAGTACCGGTACCCAGAGATCGACAAGGTTTTATTGGAGTTTCTGAATACCGGTACCCAGAAATCGACAAGGTTTTATTGGAGTTTCTGAATACCGGTACCAGTACCGGTACCCAGAAATCGACAAGGTTTTATTGGAGTTTCTGAATACCGGTACCAGTACCGGTACCCAGAAATCGACAAGGTTTTATTGGAGTTTCTGAATACCGGTACTAGTAACCAGAGATCGACAAGGTTTTATTGGAGTTTCTGAATACCGGTACCAGTACCGGTACCCAGAAATCGACAAGGTTTTATTGGAGTTTCTGAATACCGGTACCCAGAAATCGACAAGGTTTTATTGGAGTTTCTGAATACCGGTACCGGTACCCAGAAATCGACAAGGTTTTATTGGAGTTTCTTGATACCGGTACCAGTACCGGTACCCAGAGATCGACAAGGTTTTATTGGAGTTTCTGAATACCGGTACCAGTACCGGTACCCAGAAATCGACACGGTTTTATTGTTTTTTCGGAATACCGGTACCAGTACCGGTACCCAGATAGCGACAAGGTTTTATTGGAGTTTCTGAATACCGGTACCGGTACCCAGAAATCGACAAGGTTTTATTGGAGTTTCTGAATACCGGTACCAGTACCGGTACCCAGAAATCGACAAGGTTTTATTGGAGTTTCTTTATACCGGTACCAGTACCGGTACCCAGAGATCGACAAGGTTTTATTGGAGTTTCTGAATACCGGTACCAGTACCGGTACCCAGAAATCGACACGGTTTTATTGTTTTTTCGGAATACCGGTACCAGTACCCATAAATCGACAAGGTTTTATTGTTTTTTCGGAATACCGGTACCAGTACCGGTACCCAGATAGCGACAAGGTTTTATTGGAGTTTCTGAATACCGGTACCAGTACCGGTGTCCGGTACCCAGAAATCGACAAGGTTTTATTGGAGTTTCTGAATACCGGTACCAGTACCGGTACCCAGAGATCGACAAGGTTTTATTGGAGTTTCTGAATACCGGTACCAGTACCGGTACCCAGAAATCGACAAGGTTTTATTGGAGTTTCTTGATACCGGTACCAGTACCGGTACCCAGAGATCGACAAGGTTTTATTGGAGTTTCTGAATACCGGTACCCAGAAATCGACAAGGTTTTATTGGAGTTTCTGAATACCGGTACCAGTACCGGTACCTAGAGATCGACAAGGTCTTATTGGAGTTTCTGAATACCGGTACTAGTACCGGTACCCAGAGATCGACAAGGTTTTATTGGAGTTTCTGAATACCGGTACCAGTACCGGTACCCAGAAATCGACACGGTTTTATTGGAGTTTCTGAATACCGGTACCAGTACCCATAAATCGACAAGGTTTTATTGTTTTTTCGGAATACCGGTACCAGTACCGGTACCCAGATAGCGACAAGGTTTTATTGGAGTTTCTGAATACCGGTACCAGTACCGGTGTCCGGTACCCAGAAATCGACAAGGTTTTATTGGAGTTTCTGCCTAGAATTTTACAAATTGATGTAAATTTTGTTAATTTTATTGCATATAATGAACGTTGTGCTTTAAGTTCTCGCAAGCAGTACAGAATTGAGTTTGATTTAGTTTAGTTATAAACCACAATGTGTGTCTGTCTACTGTGTGTATATCTACTGTGTTGTGTATATGTCTACTGTGTGTCTGTCTACTGTGTGTATGTCTACTGTGTATGTATACTGTTTGTCTGTCTACTGTGTGTATATATACTGTGTGTATGTCTACTGTGTGTCTATCTACTGTGTATATGTCTACTGTGTGTCTGTCTAGTGTGTGTATGTCTATTGTGTGTCTATCTACTGTCTGTCTGTCTACTGTGTGTATGTCTACTGTGTGTATGTCTACTGTATGTATGTCTACTGTGTGTATGTCTACTGTGTGTATGTCTACTGTGTGTATGTCTACTGTGTGTATGTCTACTGTGTGTCTATCTACTGTCTGTCTGTCTACTGTGTGTATGTCTACTGTGTGTATGTCTACTGTATGTATGTCTACTGTGTGTATGTCTACTGTGTGTATGTCTACTGTGTGTATGTCTACTGTGTGTATGTCTACTGTGTGTCTATCTACTGTGTATATGTCTACTGTGTGTCTGTCTAGTGTGTGTATGTCTACTGTGTGTCTATCTACTGTCTGTCTGTCTACTGTGTGTATGTCTACTGTGTGTATGTCTACTGTATGTATGTCTACTGTGTGTATATCTACTGTGTATATGTCTACTGTGTGTCTGTCTACTGTGTGTATGTCTACTGTGTGTCTATCTACTGTGTATATGTCTACTGTGTGTCTGTCTAGTGTGTGTATGTCTACTGTGTGTATATATACTGTGTGTATGTCTACTGTGTGTCTATCTACTGTGTATATGTCTACTGTGTGTCTGTCTAGTGTGTGTATGTCTATTGTGTGTCTATCTACTGTCTGTCTGTCTACTGTGTGTATGTCTACTGTGTGTATGTCTACTGTATGTATGTCTACTGTGTGTATGTCTACTGTGTGTATGTCTACTGTGTGTATGTCTACTGTGTGTATGTCTACTGTGTGTCTATCTACTGTCTGTCTGTCTACTGTGTGTATGTCTACTGTATGTATGTCTACTGTGTGTATGTCTACTGTGTGTATGTCTACTGTGTATATGTCTACTCTGTGTATGTCTACTGTGTGTATGTCTACTGTGTGTCTATCTACTGTGTATATGTCTACTGTGTGTCTGTCTAGTGTGTGTATGTCTACTGTGTGTCTATCTACTGTCTGTCTGTCTACTGTGTGTATGTCTACTGTGTGTATGTCTACTGTATGTATGTCTACTGTCTGTCTGTCTACTGTGTGTATGTCTACTGTGTGTATATCTACTGTGTATATGTCTACTGTGTGTCTGTCTACTGTGTGTATGTCTACTGTGTGTATGTCTACTGTGTGTATGTCTACTGTGTGTATGTCTACTGTGTGTATGTCTACTGTCTGTCTGTCTACTGTGTGTATGTCTACTGTGTATGTCTACTGTATGTATGTCTACTGTGTGTATGTCTACTGTGTGTATGTCTACTGTGTGTATGTCTACTGTGTGTGTGTCTACTGTGTGTATGTCTACTGTGTGTATATCTACTGTGTATATGTCTACTGTCTGTCTGTCTACTGTGTGTATGTCTACTGTGTGTATGTCTACTGTATGTATGTCTACTGTGTGTATTTCTACTGTGTGTATATCTACTGTGTATATGTCTACTGTGTGTCTGTCTACTGTGTGTATGTCTACTGTGTGTATGTCTACTGTGTGTATGTCTACTATGTGTATGTCTACTGTGTGTATGTCTACTGTGTATATGTCTACTGTGTGTCTGTCTACTGTGTGTATGTCTACTGTGTCTATGTCTACTGTGTGTATGTCTACTGTGTGTCTGTCTGCTGTGTGTTTGTCTACTGTGTGTCTGTCTACTGTGTGTATGTCTACTCTGAGTCTGTCTAATCTGTGGCTGTCTACTATGTGTCTGTCTACTGTGTGTCTGTCTACTGTGTGTCTATTTACTGTGTATCTGTCTACTGTGTGTTTGTCTACTGTCTGTCTGTCTACTGTGTGTATGTCTAATGTGTGTCTGTCTACTCTGTGTCTGTCTAATCTCTGTCTGTCTACTCTCTGTCTGTCTACTGTGTGTATGTCTACTGTGAGTCTGTCTACTCTGTGTCTGTTTACTGTGTGTCTGTCTTTTCTGGTCTGTCTACTCTGTGTCTGTCTAATCTGTGTCTGTCTACTATGTGTCTGTCTACTGTGTGTCTGTCTTGTCTACTGTGTGTCTGTCTTGTCTACTGTGTGTCTGTCTTGTCTACTGTGTGTCTGTCTACTGTGTGTCTGTCTACTGTGTGTCTATTTACTGTGTGTCTGTCTACTGTGTGTTTGTCTACGGTCTGTCTGTCTACTGTGTGTATGTCTACTGTGTGTATGTCTACTGTGTGTCTATTTACTGTGTGTCTGTCTACTCTGTGTTTGTCTACTGTCTGTCTGTCTACTCTGTGTCTGTCTACTCTGTGTCTGTCTACTCTGTGTCTGTCTAATCTGTATCTGTCTACTATGTGTCTGTCTACTGTGTGTCTGTCTACTGTGTGTCTGTCTACTGTGTGTCTGTCTACTGTGTGTCGATTTACTGTGTGTCTGTCTACTGTGTGTTTGTCTACTGTCTGTCTGTCTACTGTGTGTATGTCTACTGTCTGTATTGTCTACTGTGTGTCTGTCTACTGTGGGTCTGTCTACTGTGTGTCTATTTACTGTGTGTCTGTCTACTGTGTGTTTGTCTACTGTCTGTCTGTCTACTCTGTGTCTGTCTACCCTGTGCCTGTTGATAGTAACAATGTGTTGGCATGCTGTATTTTTCGAGGTGTTTGTTATTATACATTTATTATAGGAAGGGATAAGATAAGTTATTTTCGGTAAAATAAACTTATAATTCGAGTTTAAGACCCCTAGATCCCTTCCTATAATAAATGTATAATAACAAACACCTCGAAAGATACAGCATGCCAAGGCCAACACATTGTTACTATCAATAATAAAAAATAAATAAAAATCAGGGGCTAATAAATTGGCACCTGGCTTTGAAATTAATACTCCATATCTCAAGAACCTGTGGCCTAGTGGTTGTAGTCTCGGCTTCACCTCGAGGTCCCAGGTTCGAATCCGACACCACGCTGATGAGACTCAGTAAGGTCGAAACGCGTACGTGGTTTGGAGAGATATGAGATATTAATTTTAAGAAAAATTACGCGATTCCTAAATTTGGAATCTGTTTGGAGTCTGTTTACTGTGTGTATGTCTACTGTGTGTCTATCTACTGTGTGTCTGCCTACTGTGTGACTGACTACTGTGTGTCTGTCTACTCTGTGTCTGTCTACGGTGTTTGTCTTTCTTCTCTGTGTCTGATTACTCTGTGTAAAGTCTGCGGTGTGTGTCTGTCTACTGTGTGTCTGTCTACTGTGTGTCTGTCTACTGTGTGTCTGTATACTGTGTGTCTATCTATTGTTTGTCTGTCTACTCTTTGTCGGCCTACTGTGTGTCTGTCTACTGTCTTTCTATAAAGGGCCCTTCTGTGACTAAACCAACCCTTTGTTTCGGAAATTACATTTGTTGTTTGTTTACAGCCGCATAAGATTTGAGAAAAAAGTGTCTCGATCGATATAAAATAAAATTTGTGTCAATATGACAGACTATATCACCAAACGCACCACAGACACTGTCAGTACTATATCACCAGACGCACGGCAGACATTGCCAGTATTATATCAATCACCAGAAGCACCGCAGACATTGTCAGTACTATATCAATCACCAGACACCCGGCAGACATTGTCAGTATTATATAACTAGACGCACCGCAGACATTGTCAGTACTATATCAATCACCAGAAGCACCGCAGACATTGTCAGTATTAAATAACTAGACGCACCGCAGACATTGTCAGCATTATATAACTAGACGCCCCGCAACCATTGTCAGTATTATATAAATAGACGCACCGCAGACATTGTCACTACTATATCAATCACCAGAAGCACCGCAGACATTGTCAGTATTATATAAATAGACGCACCGCAGACATTGTCAATACTATATCAATTACCAGATGCACCGCAGACATTGTCAGTACTATATCAATTACCAGAAGCACCGCAGACATTGTCAGTATTATATAACTAGACGCACCGCAGACATTGTCAGTGTTATATAACCAGACGCATCGCAGACATTGTCAGTATTATATCAATCACCAGAAGCACCGCAGACATTGTCAGTATTATATAACTAGACGCACCGCAGACATTGTCAGTACTATATCAATTACCAGATGCACCGCAGACATTGTCAGTACTATATCAATCACCAGAAGCACCGCAGACATTGTCAGTGTTATATAACCAGACGCATCGCAGACATTGTCAGTACTGTATCAATTATCAGATGCACCGCAGACATTGTCAGTACTATATCAATCACCAGGAGCACCGCAGACATTGTCAGTGTTATATAACCAGACGCATCGCAGACATTTTCAGTACTATATCAATCACCAGAAGCACCGCAGACATTGTCGGTATTATATAACTAGACGCACCGCAGACATTGTCAGTACTATATCAATCACCAGAAGCACCGCAGACATTGTCAGTACTATATCAATCACCAGACGCACCGCAGACATTGTCAGTATTATATAACTAGACGCACCGCAGACATTGTCAGTATTATATAACTAGACGCACCGCAGACATTGTCAGTACTAATCATTATCAATGACCAGAAGCACCGCAGACATTGTCAGTACTATATCAATCACCAGACGCACCGCAGACATTGGCAGTACTATATCAATCACCAGAAGCACCGCAGACATTGTCAGTATTATATAACTAGACGCACCGCAGACATTGTCAGTACTATATCAATCACCAGAAGCACCGCAGACATTGTCAGTACTATATCAATCACCAGACGCACCGCAGACATTGCCAGTACTATATCAATCACCAGAAGCACCGCAGACATTGTCAGTATTATATAACTAGACGCACCGCAACCATTGTCAGTACTATATCAATCACCAGAAGCACCGCAGACATTGTCAGTATTATATAACTAGACGCACCGCAGACATTGTCAGTATTATATAACTAGACGCACCGCAACCATTGTCAGTACTATATCAATCACCAGAAGCACCGTAGACATTCTCAGTATTATATAACTAGACGCACCGCAACCATTGTCAGTACTATATCAATCACCAGAAGCACCGCAGACATTGTCAGTACTATATCAATCGCCAGACGCACCGCAGACATTGTTAGTACTATATTAATCACCAGAAGCACCGCAGACATTGTCAGTATTATATAACTAGACGCACCGCAGACATTGTCAGTATTATATAACTAGACGCACCGCAGACATTGTCAGTACTATATCAATCACCAGAAGCACCGCAGACATTGTCAGTACTATATCAATTAGCAGATGAACCGCAGACACTGTCAGTACTATATCAATCACCAGAAGCACCGCAGACATTGTCAGTACTATATCAATAACCAGACGCACCGCAGACATTGGCAGTACTATATCAATCACCAGACGCACCGCAGACATTGGCAGTACTATATCAATCACCAGATGCACCGCAGACACTGTCAGTACTATATCGATCACCAGAAGCACCGCAGACACTGTCAGTACTATATCGATCACCAGACGCGCCGCAGACATTGGCAGTACTATATCATCAATCACCAGACTCACCGCAGACATTGGCAGTACTATATCAATCACCAGGCGCACCGCAGACATTGGCAGTACTATATCAATCACCAGAAGCACCGCAGACATTGTCAGTATTATATAACTAGACGCACCGCAGACATTGTCAGTACTATATCAATTACCAGGCGCACCGCAGACATTGGCAGTACTATATCAATCACCAGACGCACCGCAGACATTGGCAGTACTATATCAATCACCAGACGCACCACAGACATTGGCAGTACTATATCAATCACCAGACGCACCGCAGACATTGGCAGTACTTTATCAATCACCAGAACCACCGCAGACATTGTCAGTACTATATCAATCACCAGACGCACTGCAGACATTGGCAGTACTATATCAATCACCAGACGCACCACAGACATTGGCAGTACTTTATCGATCACCAGACGCACCGCAGACATTGGCAGTACTATATCAATCACCAGAAGCACCGTAGACATTGTCAGTATTATATAACTAGACACACCGCAGACATTGTCAGTATTATATAACTAGACGCACCGCAGACATTGGCAGTACTATATCAATCACCAGAAGCACCGCAGACATTGGCAGTACTATATCAATCACCAGACGCACCGCTGACATTGGCAGTACTATATCAATCACCAGACGCACCACAGACATTAGCAGTACTTTATCGATCACCAGACGCACCGCAGACATTGGCAGTACTATATCAATCACCAGAAGCACCGTAGACATTGTCAGTATTATATAACTAGACACACCGCAGACATTGTCTGTACTTTCGTGATTAGATAGTACAGATAGAATGCGGACTTCAATAACTCAAAATCGAGAACAAACAGTTTTACTTTATTGACGAATAGCTGAGATATTTTTATTGCCAGGATGTTTACTGATCCGTCTTCCTTCTCGGGGCTGTGTAACTTTATAAATTAACTATATTCTGTGAATAATATTGTAGTTTTTGGAGAAAAGTTTCTGGTAAGGGAGTTCTTGATGCAAATAGTCAAAAAAATAAAATATCATTTAAATATAAACCCGTGTTTTATATTCTATTTGTTACTTTGTTAGTGCAGTTAAGGCTCTGAGTTACTCACTAAGACATATATTGTTAGTGCAGTTAGGGCTCTGAGTTACTCACTAAGACATATATTGTTAGTGCAGTTAAGGCTCTGAGTTACTCACTAAGACATATATTGTTAGTGCAGTTAAGGCTCTGAGTTACTCACTAAGACATATATTGTTAGTGCAGTTAAGGCTCTGAGTTACTCACTAAGACATATATTGTTAGTGCAGTTAAGGCTCTGAGTTACTCACTAAGACATATATTGTTAGTGCAGTTAAGGCTCTGAGTTACTCATTAAGACATATATTGTTAGTGCAGTTAGGGCTCTGAGTTACTCACTAAGACATATATTGTTAGTGCAGTTAAGGCTCTGAGTTACTCACTAAGACATATATTGTTAGTGCAGTTAAGGCTCTGAGTTACTCACTAAGACATATATTGTTAGTGCAGTTAAGGCTCTGAGTTACTCACTAAGACATATATTGTTAGTGCAGTTAAGGCTCTGAGTTACTCACTAAGACATATATTGTTAGTGCAGTTAGGGCTCTGAGTTACTCACTAAGACATATATTGTTAGTGCAGTTAAGGCTCTGAGTTACTCACTAAGACATATATTGTTAGTGCAGTTAAGGCTCTGAGTTACTCACTAAGACATATATTGTTAGTGCAGTTAAGGCTCTGAGTTACTCACTAAGACATATATTGTTAGTGCAGTTAGGGCTCTGAGTTACTCACTAAGACATATATTGTTAGTGCAGTTAAGGCTCTGAGTTACTCACTAAGACATATATTGTTAGTGCAGTTAGGGCTCTGAGTTACTCAATAAGACATATATTGTTAGTGCAGTTAAGGCTCTGAGTTACTCACTAAGACATATATTGTTAGTGCAGTTAGGGCTCTGAGTTACTCACTAAGACATATATTGTTAGTGCAGTTAGGGCTCTGAGTTACTCACTAAGACATATATTGTTAGTGCAGTTAAGGCTCTGAGTTACTCACTAAGACATATATTGTTAGTGCAGTTAAGGCTCTGAGTTACTCACTAAGACATATATTGTTAGTGCAGTTAAGGCTCTGAGTTACTCAATAAGACATATATTGTTAGTGCAGTTAAGGCTCTGAGTTACTCACTAAGACATATATTGTTAGTGCAGTTAAGGCTCTGAGTTACTCACTAAGACATATATTGTTAGTGCAGTTAAGGCTCTGAGTTACTCACTAAGACATATATTGTTAGTGCAGTTAAGGCTCTGAGTTACTCACTAAGACATATATTGTTAGTGCAGTTAAGGCTCTGAGTTACTCACTAAGACATATATTGTTAGTGCAGTTAGGGCTCTGAGTTACTCAATAAGACATATATTGTTAGTGCAGTTAAGGCTCTGAGTTACTCACTAAGACATATATTGTTAGTGCAGTTAAGGCTCTGAGTTACTCAATAAGACATATATTGTTACTGCAGTTAGGGCTCTGAGTTACTCAATAAGACATATATTGTTAGTGCAGTTAAGGCTCTGAGTTACTCACTAAGACATATATTGTTAGTGCAGTTAGGGCTCTGAGTTACTCACTAAGACATATATTGTTAGTGCAGTTAAGGCTCTGAGTTACTCACTAAGACATATATTGTTAGTGCAGTTAGGGCTCTGAGTTACTCACTAAGACATATATTGTTAGTGCAGTTAAGGCTCTGAGTTACTCACTAAGACATATATTGTTAGTGCAGCTAAGGCTCTGAGTTACTCACTAAGACATATATTGTTAGTGCAGTTAAGGCTCTGAGTTACTCACTAAGACATATATTGTTAGTGCAGTTAGGGCTCTGAGTTACTCACTAAGACATATATTGTTAGTGCAGTTAAGGCTCTGAGTTACTCACTAAGACATATATTGTTAGTGCAGTTAAGGCTCTGAGTTACTCAATAAGACATATATTGTTACTGCAGTTAGGGCTCTGAGTTACTCAATAAGACATATATTGTTAGTGCAGTTAAGGCTCTGAGTTACTCACTAAGACATATATTGTTAGTGCAGTTAAGGCTCTGTGTTACTCACTAAGACATATATTGTTAGTGCAGTTAAGGCTCTGAGTTACTCACTAAGACATATATTGTTAGTGCAGTTAAGGCTCTGAGTTACTCACTAAGACATATATTGTTAGTGCAGTTAGGGCTCTGAGTTACTCAATAAGACATATATTGTTACTGCAGTTAGGGCTCTGAGTTACTCAATAAGACATATATTGTTAGTGCAGTTAAGGCTCTGAGTTACTCACTAAGACATATATTGTTAGTGCAGTTAAGGCTCTGTGTTACTCACTAAGACATATATTGTTAGTGCAGTTAAGGCTCTGAGTTACTCACTAAGACATATATTGTTAGTGCAGTTAAGGCTCTGAGTTACTCACTAAGACATATATTGTTAGTGCAGTTAAGGCTCTGAGTTACTCACTAAGACATATATTGTTAGTGCAGTTAGGGCTCTGAGTTACTCACTAAGACATATATTGTTAGTGCAGTTAAGGCTCTGAGTTACTCACTAAGACATATATTGTTAGTGCCGTTAAGGCTCTGAGTTACTCACTAAGACATATATTGTTAGTGCAGTTAAGGCTCTGAGTTACTCACTAAGACATATATTGTTAGTGCAGTTAAGGCTCTGAGTTACTCACTAAGACATATATTGTTAGTGCAGTTAAGGCTCTGAGTTACTCACTAAGACATATATTGTTAGTGCAGTTAAGGCTCTGAGTTACTCACTAAGACATATATTGTTAGTGCAGTTAAGGCTCTGAGTTACTCACTAAGACATATATTGTTAGTGCAGTTAAGGCTCTGAGTTACTCACTAAGACATATATTGTTAGTGCAGTTAAGGCTCTGAGTTACTCACTAAGACAGTGCAGTTAAGGCTCTGAGTTACTCACTAAGACATATATTGTTAGTGCAGTTAAGGCTCTGAGTTACTCACTAAGACATATATTGTTAGTGCAGTTAAGGCTCTGAGTTACTCACTAAGACATATATTGTTAGTGCAGTTAGGGCTCTGAGTTACTCACTAAGACATATATTGTTAGTGCAGTTAAGGCTCTGAGTTACTCACTAAGACATATATTGTTAGTGCAGTTAAGGCTCTGAGTTACTCACTAAGACAGTGCAGTTAAGGCTCTGAGTTACTCACTAAGACATATATTGTTAGTGCAGTTAAGGCTCTGAGTTACTCACTAAGACATATATTGTTAGTGCAGTTAAGGCTCTGAGTTACTCACTAAGACATATATTGTTAGTGCAGTTAAGGCTCTGAGTTACTCACTAAGACATATATTGTTAGTGCAGTTAAGGCTCTGAGTTACTCACTAAGACATATATTGTTAGTGCAGTTAAGGCTCTGAGTTACTCAATAAGACATATATTGTTAGTGCAGTTAAGGCTCTGAGTTACTCACTAAGACAGTGCAGTTAAGGCTCTGAGTTACTCACTAAGACATATATTGTTAGTGCAGCTAAGGCTCTGAGTTACTCACTAAGACATATATTGTTAGTGCAGTTAAGGCTCTGAGTTACTCAATAAGACATATATTGTTAGTGCAGTTAAGGCTCTGAGTTACTCACTAAGACATATATTGTTAGTGCAGTTAAGGCTCTGAGTTACTCACTAAGACATATATTGTTAGTGCAGTTAAGGCTCTGAGTTACTCACTAAGACATATATTGTTAGTGCAGTTAAGGCTCTGAGTTACTCACTAAGACATATATTGTTAGTGCAGTTAAGGCTCTGAGTTACTCACTAAGACATATATTGTTAGTGCAGTTAAGGCTCTGAGTTACTCAATAAGACATATATTGTTAGTGCAGCTAAGGCTCTGAGTTACTCAATAAGACATATATTGTTAGTGCAGCTAAGGCTCTGAGTTACTCAATAAGACATATATTGTTAGTGCAGTTAAGGCTCTGAGTTACTCACTAACACATATATTGTTAGTGCAGTTAAGGCTCTGAGTTACTCAATAAGACATATATTGTTAGTGCAGCTAAGGCTCTGAGTTACTCAATAAGACATATATTGTTAGTGCAGTTAAGGCTCTGAGTTACTCAATAAGACATATATTGTTAGTGCAGCTAAGGCTCTGAGTTACTCACTAACACATATATTGTTAGTGCAGTTAAGGCTCTGAGTTACTCAATAAGACATATATTGTTAGTGCAGTTAAGGCTCTGAGTTACTCAATAAGACATATATTGTTAGTGCAGTTAAGGCTCTGAGTTACTCAATAAGACATATATTGTTAGTGCAGCTAAGGCTCTGAGTTACTCAATAAGACATATATTGTTAGTGCAGTTAAGGCTCTGAGTTACTCAATAAGACATATATTGTTAGTGCAGCTAAGGCTCTGAGTTACTCACTAAGACATATATTGTTAGTGCAGTTAAGGCTCTGAGTTACTCAATAAGACATATATTGTTAGTGCAGCTAAGGCTCTGAGTTACTCAATAAGACATATATTGTTAGTGCAGCTAAGGCTCTGAGTTACTCAATAAGACATATATTGTTAGTGCAGCTAAGGCTCTGAGTTACTCAATAAGACATATATTGTTAGTGCAGCTAAGGCTCTGAGTTACTCAATAAGACATATATTGTTAGTGCAGCTAAGGCTCTGAGTTACTCAATAAGACATATATTGTTAGTGCAGTTAAGGCTCTGAGTTACTCACTAAGACATATATTGTTAGTGCAGTTAAGGCTCTGAGTTACTCACTAAGACATATATTGTTAGTGCAGTTAAGGCTCTGAGTTACTCACTAAGACATATATTGTTAGTGCAGTTAAGGCTCTGAGTTACTCACTAAGACATATATTGTTAGTGCAGTTAAGGCTCTGAGTTACTCACTAAGACATATATTGTTAGTGCAGTTAGGGCTCTGAGTTACTCACTAAGACATATATTGTTAGTGCAGTTAAGGCTCTGAGTTACTCACTAAGACATATATTGTTAGTGCAGTTAAGGCTCTGAGTTACTCACTAAGACATATATTGTTAGTGCAGTTAAGGCTCTGAGTTACTCACTAAGACATATATTGTTAGTGCAGTTAAGGCTCTGAGTTACTCACTAAGACATATATTGTTAGTGCAGTTAAGGCTCTGAGTTACTCACTAAGACATATATTGTTAGTGCAGTTAAGGCTCTGAGTTACTCACTAAGACATATTTTGTTAGTGCAGCTAAGGCTCTGAGTTACTCACTAAGACATATATTGTTAGTGCAGTTAAGGCTCTGAGTTACTCACTAAGACATATATTGTTAGTGCAGTTAAGGCTCTGAGTTACTCACTAAGACATATATTGTTAGTGCAGTTAAGGCTCTGAGTTACTCACTAAGACATATATTGTTAGTGCAGTTAAGGCTCTGAGTTACTCACTAAGACATATATTGTTAGTGCAGTTAAGGCTCTGAGTTACTCACTAAGACATATATTGTTAGTGCAGTTAAGGCTCTGAGTTACTCACTAAGACATATATTGTTAGTGCAGTTAAGGCTCTGAGTTACTCACTAAGACATATATTGTTAGTGCAGTTAAGGCTCTGAGTTACTCACTAAGACATATATTGTTAGTGCAGTTAAGGCTCTGAGTTACTCACTAAGACATATATTGTTAGTGCAGTTAAGGCTCTGAGTTACTCACTAAGACATATATTGTTAGTGCAGTTAAGGCTCTGAGTTACTCACTAAGACATATATTGTTAGTGCAGTTAAGGCTCTGAGTTACTCAATAAGACAGTTGCAGTTAAGGCTCTGAGTTACTCACTAAGACATATATTGTTAGTGCAGTTAAGGCTCTGAGTTACTCACTAAGACATATATTGTTAGTGCAGTTAAGGCTCTGAGTTACTCACTAAGACATATATTGTTAGTGCAGTTAAGGCTCTGAGTTACTCACTAAGACATATATTGTTAGTGCAGTTAAGGCTCTGAGTTACTCACTAAGACATATATTGTTAGTGCAGTTAAGGCTCTGAGTTACTCACTAAGACATATATTGTTAGTGCAGTTAAGGCTCTGAGTTACTCACTAAGACATATATTGTTAGTGCAGTTAAGGCTCTGAGTTACTCACTAAGACATATATTGTTAGTGCAGTTAAGGCTCTGAGTTACTCACTAAGACATATATTGTTAGTGCAGTTAAGGCTCTGAGTTACTCACTAAGACATATATTGTTAGTGCAGTTAAGGCTCTGAGTTACTCACTAAGACATATATTGTTAGTGCAGTTAAGGCTCTGAGTTACTCACTAAGACATATATTGTTAGTGCAGTTAAGGCTCTGAGTTACTCAATAAGACATATATTGTTAGTGCAGTTAAGGCTCTGAGTTACTCACTAAGACATATATTGTTAGTGCAGTTAAGGCTCTGAGTTACTCACTAAGACATATATTGTTAGTGCAGTTAAGGCTCTGAGTTACTCACTAAGACATATATTGTTAGTGCAGTTAAGGCTCTGAGTTACTCACTAAGACATATATTGTTAGTGCAGTTAAGGCTCTGAGTTACTCAATAAGACAGTGCAGTTAAGGCTCTGAGTTACTCACTAAGACATATATTGTTAGTGCAGTTAAGGCTCTGAGTTACTCACTAAGACATATATTGTTAGTGCAGTTAAGGCTCTGAGTTACTCACTAAGACATATATTGTTAGTGCAGTTAAGGCTCTGAGTTACTCAATAAGACATATATTGTTAGTGCAGTTAAGGCTCTGAGTTACTCACTAAGACATATATTGTTAGTGCAGTTAGGGCTCTGAGTTACTCACTAAGACATATATTGTTAGTGCAGTTAGGGCTCTGAGTTACTCAATAAGACATATATTGTTAGTGCAGTTAAGGCTCTGAGTTACTCACGAAAACATATTTTGTTAGTGCAGTTAAGGCTCTGAGTTACTCACTAAGACATATTTTGTTAGTGCAGCTAAGGCTCTGAGTTACTCACTAAGACATATATTGTTAGTGCAGTTAAGGCTCTGAGTTACTCACTAAGACATATATTGTTAGTGCAGTTAGGGCTCTGAGTTACTCACTAAGACAGTGCAGTTAAGGCTCTGAGTTACTCACGAAGACATATATTGTTAGTGCAGTTAAGGCTCTGAGTTACTCACTAAGACATATTTTGTTAGTGCAGCTAAGGCTCTGAGTTACTCACTAAGACATATATTGTTAGTGCAGTTAAGGCTCTGAGTTACTCACTAAGACATATATTGTTAGTGCAGTTAGGGCTCTGAGTTACTCACTAAGACATATATTGTTAGTGCAGTTAAGGCTCTGAGTTACTCACTAAGACATATATTGTTAGTGCAGTTAAGGCTCTGAGTTACTCACTAAGACATATATTGTTAGTGCAGTTAAGGCTCTGAGTTACTCACTAAGACATATATTGTTAGTGCAGTTAAGGCTCTGAGTTACTCACTAAGACATATATTGTTAGTGCAGTTAAGGCTCTGAGTTACTCACTAAGACATATATTGTTAGTGCAGTTAAGGCTCTGAGTTACTCACTAAGACATATATTGTTAGTGCAGTTATAGCTCTGAGTTACTCACTAAGACATATTTTGTTAGTGCAGCTAAGGCTCTGAGTTACTCACTAAGACATATTTTGTTAGTGCAGCTAAGGCTCTGAGTTACTCACTAAGACATATTTTGTTAGTGCAGCTAAGGCTCTGAGTTACTCAATAAGACATATATTGTTAGTGCAGTTAAGGCTCTGAGTTACTCACTAAGACATATATTGTTAGTGCAGTTAAGGCTCTGAGTTACTCACTAAGACATATATTGTTAGTGCAGTTATAGCTCTGAGTTACTCACTAAGACATATTTTGTTAGTGCAGCTAAGGCTCTGAGTTACTCACTAAGACATATTTTGTTAGTGCAGTTAAGGCTCTGAGTTACTCACTAAGACATATATTGTTAGTGCAGTTAAGGCTCTGAGTTACTCACTAAGACATATATTGTTAGTGCAGTTAAGGCTCTGAGTTACTCACTAAGACATATTTTGTTAGTGCAGTTAAGGCTCTGAGTTACTCACTAAGACATATATTGTTAGTGCAGTTAAGGCTCTGAGTTACTCACTAAGACATATTTTGTTAGTGCAGCTAAGGCTCTGAGTTACTCAATAAGACATATATTGTTAGTGCAGTTAAGGCTCTGAGTTACTCACTAAGACATATATTGTTAGTGCAGTTAAGGCTCTGAGTTACTCACTAAGACATATATTGTTAGTGCAGTTATAGCTCTGAGTTACTCACTAAGACATATTTTGTTAGTGCAGCTAAGGCTCTGAGTTACTCACTAAGACATATTTTGTTAGTGCAGTTAAGGCTCTGAGTTACTCACTAAGACATATATTGTTAGTGCAGTTAAGGCTCTGAGTTACTCACTAAGACATATATTGTTAGTGCAGTTAAGGCTCTGAGTTACTCACTAAGACATATTTTGTTAGTGCAGCTAAGGCTCTGAGTTACTCAATAAGACATATATTGTTAGTGCAGTTAAGGCTCTGAGTTACTCACTAAGACATATATTGTTAGTGCAGTTAGGGCTCTGAGTTACTCACTAAGACATATATTGTTAGTGCAGTTAAGGCTCTGAGTTACTCACTAAGACATATTTTGTTAGTGCAGCTAAGGCTCTGAGTTACTCACTAAGACATATATTGTTAGTGCAGTTAGGGCTCTGAGTTACTCACTAAGACATATATTGTTAGTGCAGTTAGGGCTCTGAGTTACTCACTAAGACATATATTGTTAGTGCAGTTAAGGCTCTGAGTTACTCACTAAGACATATATTGTTAGTGCAGTTAAGGCTCTGAGTTACTCACTAAGACATATATTGTTAGTGCAGTTAAGGCTCTGAGTTACTCACTAAGACATATTTTGTTAGTGCAGCTAAGGCTCTGAGTTACTCAATAAGACATATATTGTTAGTGCAGTTAAGGCTCTGAGTTACTCACTAAGACATATTTTGTTAGTGCAGCTAAGGCTCTGAGTTACTCACTAAGACATATATTGTTAGTGCAGTTAAGGCTCTGAGTTACTCACTAAGACATATATTGTTAGTGCAGTTAAGGCTCTGAGTTACTCACTAAGACATATATTGTTAGTGCAGTTAAGGCTCTGAGTTACTCACTAAGACAGTGCAGTTAAGGCTCTGAGTTACTCACTAAGACATATATTGTTAGTGCAGTTAAGGCTCTGAGTTACTCACTAAGACATATATTGTTAGTGCCGTTATGGCTCTGAGTTACTCACTAAGACATATATTGTTAGTGCAGTTAGGGCTCTGAGTTACTCACTAAGACATATATTGTTAGTGCAGTTAAGGCTCTGAGTTACTCACTAAGACATATATTGTTAGTGCAGTTAAGGCTCTGAGTTACTCACTAAGACATATTTTGTTAGTGCAGCTAAGGCTCTGAGTTACTCACTAAGACATATATTGTTAGTGCAGTTAAGGCTCTGAGTTACTCACTAAGACATATATTGTTAGTGCAGTTAGGGCTCTGAGTTACTCACTAAGACATATTTTGTTAGTGCAGCTAAGGCTCTGAGTTACTCACTAAGACATATATTGTTAGTGCAGTTAAGGCTCTGAGTTACTCACTAAGACATATATTGTTAGTGCAGTTAAGGCTCTGAGTTACTCACTAAGACATATATTGTTAGTGCAGTTAGGGCTCTGAGTTACTCACTAAGACATATATTGTTAGTGCAGTTAGGGCTCTGAGTTACTCACTAAGACATATATTGTTAGTGCAGTTAGGGCTCTGAGTTACTCACTAAGACATATATTGTTAGTGCAGTTAGGGCTCTGAGTTACTCACTAAGACATATATTGTTAGTGCAGTTAAGGCTCTGAGTTACTCACTAAGACATATATTGTTAGTGCAGTTAGGGCTCTGAGTTACTCACTAAGACATATATTGTTAGTGCAGTTAAGGCTCTGAGTTACTCACTAAGACATATATTGTTAGTGCAGTTAAGGCTCTGAGTTACTCACTAAGACATATATTGTTAGTGCAGTTAGGGCTCTGAGTTACTCACTAAGACATATATTGTTAGTGCAGTTAGGGCTCTGAGTTACTCACTAAGACATATATTGTTAGTGCAGTTAAGGCTCTGAGTTACTCACTAAGACATATATTGTTAGTGCAGTTAAGGCTCTGAGTTACTCACTAAGACATATATTGTTAGTGCAGTTAGGGCTCTGAGTTACTCACTAAGACATATATTGTTAGTGCAGTTAAGGCTCTGAGTTACTCACTAAGACATATATTGTTAGTGCAGTTAAGGCTCTGAGTTACTCACTAAGACATATATTGTTAGTGCAGTTAAGGCTCTGAGTTACTCACTAAGACATATATTGTTAGTGCAGTTAAGGCTCTGAGTTACTCACTAAGACAGTGCAGTTAAGGCTCTGAGTTACTCACTAAGACATATATTGTTAGTGCAGTTAAGGCTCTGAGTTACTCACTAAGACATATATTGTTAGTGCAGTTAAGGCTCTGAGTTACTCACTAAGACATATATTGTTAGTGCAGTTAGGGCTCTGAGTTACTCACTAAGACATATATTGTTAGTGCAGTTAAGGCTCTGAGTTACTCACTAAGACATATATTGTTAGTGCAGTTAAGGCTCTGAGTTACTCACTAAGACATATATTGTTAGTGCAGTTAGGGCTCTGAGTTACTCACTAAGACATATATTGTTAGTGCAGTTAAGGCTCTGAGTTACTCACTAAGACATATTGTTAGTGCAGCTAAGGCTCTGAGTTACTCACTAAGACATATATTGTTAGTGCAGTTAAGGCTCTGAGTTACTCGCTAAGACATATATTGTTAGTGCAGTTAGGGCTCTGAGTTACTCACTAAGACATATATTGTTAGTGCAGTTAAGGCTCTGAGTTACTCACTAAGACATATTGTTAGTGCAGCTAAGGCTCTGAGTTACTCACTAAGACATATATTGTTAGTGCAGTTAAGGCTCTGAGTTACTCACTAAGACATATATTGTTAGTGCAGTTAGGGCTCTGAGTTACTCACTAAGACATATATTGTTAGTGCAGTTAGGGCTCTGAGTTACTCACTAAGACATATATTGTTAGTGCAGTTAGGGCTCTGAGTTACTCACTAAGACATATATTGTTAGTGCAGTTAGGGCTCTGAGTTACTCACTAAGACATATATTGTTAGTGCAGTTAGGGCTCTGAGTTACTCACTAAGACATATATTGTTAGTGCAGTTAAGGCTCTGAGTTACTCACTAAGACATATTTTGTTAGTGCAGCTAAGGCTCTGAGTTACTCAATAAGACATATATTGTTAGTGCAGTTAAGGCTCTGAGTTACTCACTAAGACATATTTTGTTAGTGCAGCTAAGGCTCTGAGTTACTCACTAAGACATATATTGTTAGTGCAGTTAAGGCTCTGAGTTACTCACTAAGACATATATTGTTAGTGCAGTTAAGGCTCTGAGTTACTCACTAAGACATATATTGTTAGTGCAGTTAAGGCTCTGAGTTACTCACTAAGACAGTGCAGTTAAGGCTCTGAGTTACTCACTAAGACATATATTGTTAGTGCAGTTAAGGCTCTGAGTTACTCACTAAGACATATATTGTTAGTGCCGTTATGGCTCTGAGTTACTCACTAAGACATATATTGTTAGTGCAGTTAGGGCTCTGAGTTACTCACTAAGACATATATTGTTAGTGCAGTTAAGGCTCTGAGTTACTCACTAAGACATATATTGTTAGTGCAGTTAAGGCTCTGAGTTACTCACTAAGACATATTTTGTTAGTGCAGCTAAGGCTCTGAGTTACTCACTAAGACATATATTGTTAGTGCAGTTAAGGCTCTGAGTTACTCACTAAGACATATATTGTTAGTGCAGTTAGGGCTCTGAGTTACTCACTAAGACATATTTTGTTAGTGCAGCTAAGGCTCTGAGTTACTCACTAAGACATATATTGTTAGTGCAGTTAAGGCTCTGAGTTACTCAGTAAGACATATATTGTTAGTGCAGTTAAGGCTCTGAGTTACTCACTAAGACATATATTGTTAGTGCAGTTAGGGCTCTGAGTTACTCACTAAGACATATATTGTTAGTGCAGTTAGGGCTTTGAGTTACTCACTAAGACATATATTGTTAGTGCAGTTAGGGCTCTGAGTTACTCACTAAGACATATATTGTTAGTGCAGTTAGGGCTCTGAGTTACTCACTAAGACATATATTGTTAGTGCAGTTAAGGCTCTGAGTTACTCACTAAGACATATATTGTTAGTGCAGTTAGGGCTCTGAGTTACTCACTAAGACATATATTGTTAGTGCAGTTAAGGCTCTGAGTTACTCAACGACGTAAGTGGTGGCAAAAAAAGTAACATTTTTTTGTCTTGCTTTCTTATTTGTCTCGCTAAGCTCGCCAAAATAATAACGCTCGACAAAAAAAGCGTACTTTTATGCCACCACTTAAATAGTTATTTGGGGGATGGATAATTTTTTTTTTGGGGGGGGGGGGGGGGCGGTGAATAATTGTTTTTGGGGATGAATTATTATTTTGGGGGGTGAATGATTTATTGTTTTTGGTGAGAGAGATATTCAAAATTGGGGGATGTAAATTGGTGCTACAAAAAAATATATTTGGTGCTAAATAATTTTTTTGGTGTGAAATCATCTAATTTGTGGTGGAATTCAATTAGTGGCGATATAAAATTAAGGTACTGTAGCCGACTGTACATGTATATTAGAGGTGGAAGTTGGTTTGGGTGAAATCTGTAACTCGGCACATTTATTTATCTGTGTAACATGCAAGTTAGAAATAATAGAGAATAATCAATTAAAAGGTAGTTGGTGAATCGATTTTAGTTAACTTCCCAAAATACGCGAAATATATAATATATTATTGTAAAACATTGAACCCAATATAATTTATGGAGTAACTTGAATATCTGCTCGGGGGGAGAAAATAAATAAATAAACCGCAAGGTGGCGTTATGAAAAGAAAGTCTCATCCATCAGACCATCACTGGTTAGTGGCTAACGTCCCACAATCCTTTACAGGATGGGGGACGTTAGTGACCGCGAGACATTATTGCCCGCGGGCACTAATTCAATTTCAATTTCAATTTATATTAGGTCCGGTCATGCCGGCAATAAAGTATACATAAAAACCATAGATGAACCATAAATGCACAATCGTAGTACCGATCACGACATCTAAGTAAAATTACGTTCATATTAATTATTAACACATAAAACCATAAGGTCTAGTATTATAGTGATAGGTAAAACAGTCGGAGCCCGATTAAAACCCAGTATATAAAACAATCGTAAATATAGGTAAAATCATATTCGTTGCGGCAAATAGTAAATATATATAAAGTCATATTTGTAGGGAAACATAAAATGCGCATGTTGAGCAATAGAGAGTCATTATTATATTGAGAACCATTATTACACAACATTGAAAAAGTTCAATATACGCTTATGTTTGGATGCAAAAGAGTCAATTGATCTAATTTTATAACAGTCATATATAAATTTACTTTGGATAATCTCCGAAAATGTAAGTGATCCACAGCCCAACCGTTCAATCAAGTGCCGTGTGTTGTATGCATATGTTAACATGGAATGAATGTGTGGCGCGTTATACGTTTTTTTGCAGTTTATGTATGAACCACCAATACCACAATATTTTGTCTCATCCTTACTATTTAGCTGCAGCGATATTCGTAGAATGCCTTGTAGGGCACAGTTGGGGACAGATGCACTCCTAAGTATTGATCCAATGCAGGCACCATAACACTCGCTAGTAATTGGTTTGCATTTCATCAGCTCGTATACAATCTGGTTGCTAGCATAGGTTCCCAAACCTAGAAGACCACGTAACGCTTTCCTATAGTGAGCGTCTAGACTACGTAATTCATCCGAGGTGAGTGACTCAACAAGGAATTTCATGCTGTAAACCAGTTTTGGAACTGCAATGCTGCTCCAAATGTGACTCAATGTTGAAGTATCCATCCATCTGGTTGTCCAACTCCTGTGGAATGATTCCGCAATTATAGTAATCAGCTGATTGCAATCGGATAATGTATTGTAGCTCTTTACAATGCTAGAGTTTAGCTTAAAGCCCAAAAATCGCAGCGATGTACTTGATGCCACTAGAGTGCTATTGATATTTATGAAACTTGGAATGTGTTCATTGCATCCCTTTCCAGATCTGACTACCCATTTAGTTTTAGAGCTTTCCACTTCTAGATTGATATCCTTTAGTTTTACTGAGATTACACCAACTAATCTTTCTAATTCTGTGGCGGATCTACCAAACATGAGTATGTCGTCTGCATATGCAATAGCGCCGAGCCATACGTTCTTGAGATTGCAACTAAGACCACTGTAACTCGCATCATTGAAGACATCACTCGTATGCAGGATGAACAACGCTGGGGAGAGGAGTGAACCCTGTTTCACTCCCTTTGTAAGCTTGATGGGTCGGGCATCAACCACACCTCCAAATTTTAAAAATGCGGTAGTGCGGAGATAATATGACAGGATGATGCGGCAGATATATGGGTTTATGTGAAATCTCATTTTCTTGAACAAGATTACGTAGTCAACGTTATCGAAAGCTGATTTAATATCCAGCTGGCATAAGTAGATGGTATTCCCACATCGCCTCTGGTACTCCAGACATTCCAGCACAGCGCCGAGAATGAGATCAGTCCCGATTTTAGGTTGATATGCCAGCTGTGACGGATGTATAAAACTTGGTGCCGATAAGTACTCTTGAAGCAGAAGGGATTCAAATATTTTTGCTAGAAGACGGACAGTGGAGATCGGACGATATGAAGTTGCTAAATTTATTTTTCTGCCCTTGCCTTTGTGTAGGCTAGTTATTATTGTCTGACCAAAATGTAAGGGTGTTTCACCTAAAACAATGCATGCATTGTAAATCTTTGAGAGCTCTGCACATTTATATCCGAGTCTAGTGACAGAATGTGTTCAATGGTCAGCGATCCTATGTCTGGCGCCTTTCCTTTTGAAATGGCCATAATAGCCCTTTTCACACCCGCAGCTGTAATTGTTGGGATGTCGTCTCTGGCATCGCAGTCGTTTAGAATATCCCTTTTGAGTTGATCTATTGCATCATCATAGCCATTCGCTTTTTGGTGGTTAGCAGACAGTTGGGTTCTTATTGTTTCAATTACCTTATCGGGTGGATTTGTTGTTTCCTTTGGGTTTAATTTATTCCAGAACATCTTAGGATTGGTTCTCAATAATTTGCTATTGCAATTAACTCTGTGAGAGACTGTAATTTTAGCCAACCAATTCCTTAGTCTCTTTACTGACCGCTTCGAGTCTTTTACTGGGCTATCTGGAGGTTTCCCCTGTTTACACCAACAGTGGTATAGCTGTTTTGTTGTCTTACACCTCGCCTTTAGAACAGAAGAGCGTATTCTAATATTCTTGGATAGTTTTATCTTTTTTACCTTCGGGAGTGTTTTGGTTGCAGCATCAAGTACAATGTTCTGTAGATCTGATGAGAATGTTTCTAGGTCCAAGTAGGTCCATTCCATGTAATGTAACGTTATGCTAGATTTTAAACTGTTGATACCCTCATTGACAATCCTATTGTATTCTTCAGTCTGTGATTTTGTTGCTCGGAACCATGCAAATTTAGTTATGGGTATTGATGTTTGGCGTACTCTATTTGTCTCAATCTCTAACCTAAATCTGAAATTTGCCAGAACTTGGACATGATCTGATAAATTGTTACAGAGATCCTCAGCCAGAACTTCACCGTTCACTAAGTTTTCCATACCGTAGTTCTTAGTTATAACATGGTCGATGTATGACTGTCCATGTCCTCTGAAGGTTATTGGAGGACCTGAAAATTTAGCCGATGTATCAGCAAGCAGTAGCTCATTGGAACAAAGAAAGTTATCTATCCTGTAGCCTCTAGGAGTAGCTTTATCCCGCTGACA
>JAUCBJ010000016.1:0-38461 GCA_032718475.1 Nemertoderma westbladi | reverse complement strand
GATTTTTTACCTCGAATCCCGCGTGAGGAAGTTACAGAGATATTCGAAAGAGTTTGGAAGCAAATTCAAGAGTTGGATGCCAACGCGATAGCTGAGGTTTGTGGGTCGTATAGGAGAGGGCGGGATACCTGTGGAGATATCGACATACTCGTAACGCATCCCGATGGTAAAACGCATCAACGACTGTTCCATCAGCTACTGGGGGCTTTGGAGACTCAGGGGTTTCTTACGGATAATTTGACCGCGATACGGGATTACGACGACTCCCAACACAAATACCTAGGGGTTTGTCGACTGGGACCGAAGAGTTTACATCGGCGCATCGATATATTCGCCGTCGAGTATCGGCAGTACGCTTGCGCTCTGCTTCACTACACGGGTTCGGCCTACTTCAACCGCTCGTTACGGCAGCTATGTAAGACGCGCGGGATGCATCTGAGCGAGCGTTCTTTGAATGTAGACACCGTTCGCGCCTCTAACGGGGACATTGTGCACGAAGGCCGAGTTGTTCGGGTCCAATCGGAAGCCGATGTGTTCGATTACTTGGGATTGGAATATCGCGAACCTACAGAGAGAGATTGGTGACGTAACTATGAAACAATAGAGAACGGGTGATGAAACAAATAATATATTATTAGCACATTTATTGGGGGGGGGGGGGGGGGGGGGGGGGGGAGATTCCTCCCTCGTAAGTTAATAATTGTGGCCAATCTTGTACGAAAATTGTTGTAGAATTCCTCAAATTTATTGAGCTACTGTTTTTACTACAGTCATTACAAAATCATATGAAGTCTCTAGGACAAAATCAATGTGATTTGGAATGTGAAAATTGTGAGGTTTGGTTTCCCCACACACAACCCAAATTTTGTGAAATTTCACCGCATGGTTAGACAATTAAATATAATGGGTAGACCGAATACACACCACTCCCCCCCATGCTAATAGAGTTAGGATTAGGATTACATAATCTTAACATAACTATTACATACTGATAGCTACAACATGTAAGGTGTGTGTAGATCCCTTGCTGCATTTCGTGATGTATAGCCCACCACTTTGCATAATTATTGCGTTCTACTGGAGAAATGGTCCTTAAACAAGCTGTGCTACAATACTGTACGCTGTTAGTTTAGTACTACAATACATGTGCTACAAAACATACAATCTGCTACAATTAATATATACAATTTGCTACAATACATACACGTACGTGGGGGCCTTCGCGCAGCACGAGGCCCAGTTATGGGATACAAATTAAAATTGAGCGACTGTATCACAAAATCAGTATTTGAGTATTTCACCAACACCGCCAATCAATCAAAGAAAGGGGGACTGTACGTGTTCAGTCCTTTTAATCTACACACCCCCCCCCCCCCCTTCCCACCCACCAATACATAACCGCGACATCTACCACCCATGGGGCGGAAGGGTAGCACAAACTTATTTCCAATCGCACGTTCAATATGCGAAGCCATGTGGTTTATAGGAATAAAATATACGCAGTACTCGTCTTCATTATAAGCCTCGTTGAGTTCGTCCTGTTTTGTATTTAAATATATTTCTTAAATGCAGGCTGACGATCTTTATAATAATAATAACAAGGGATGCGTTCAATATGTGAAGCGAGGTGGTTTATATAATAATATAGTCAACGCAGTACTCGTCTTCATTATAAGTCTCGTTGTGCTCGTCCTGTTTTGTATTTAAATATCTTTCCTAAACGAAGACTGACGATCTTTATAATGCGTTCAATAGGCGAAGCCAGGTATGGTTTTGGTTTATAGGAATATAGTATACGCAGTATTCGTCCTCATGAGCCCGCCGAGTTATAGTGTGGCAATGTAGATGCAGTAGTTGCACCCGACCAGCCGGAAACTCGGAGCAATAGGCCTACTGCTTGTACAATGCGTGTCAATTTCAACACCGCCGGGCACTGGTTGATTGCAGAGTGAGATTAAAAAACCGGATTTCATCCTCGGTTACGGTTAGTCCAGTTTGCCCGTAGCGGCAGCGATACCGAAAGTCGAGGTCAACAGACAGAGGCGGCCTTGGTGGTGAGTTGTTTGATTTCAATTCCAACACTTTTCTGGGCAGCTGCTTAGACTCTGGTAGTGGGTACCTGAACTTAGAATGCCGGTCAGCTGGTTAGTCCGCATAACTTCCATTGTTGCGGTTGCCGAGTCGATGGATGGTTGGTAGGGGTAAGCCTAAATATTGCTATTGTTGTTGTATTGGCAGATTGATATGTCTGTATGTACATCTACATCTGATTATACCAGTTGCCGGTGCCGTCGGTCGTACCAATACATAGTCTTTAATTAACATATTTAACCGTTAACAAGAGCAGAAACCGTAAACGAAGAAATTCATTTTCTTTTGTCGCTGGCAGGTGCGTAGAAATGCGGTATAGTGCTGTCGTAGTTCAGTACCGTGCCGGTAGTTCTGTAGTTGGCAGTTCAGCAGTTGCTACCAGTCCGGTTATACTTCTACAGTCTGACAGTAGTCTGGTAGTAGGGCGGTACGGCGGACGGCGCCAACGGACCCTCTAATCTAATTCAGGACCGCAGTCCAACAGTCCGGAGTCCGCACTGCACTGCAGGCATACAGGCCACAATGGTGTTACTGTAATTTCGTAATTTGCCAGAAACCCAGCTGATTTAGTCTCCTAGCTACGGTGGGTTACTTTATCTTGCCGTGAGTTTTTCTTTGCAGTGACAGTTGCGGGCCACCGTACCTAGCAACCTGCTGATGTCAAGCGTTATAATTTTGGATAAATAAATTTATTATAACTGTAAGACAGTTACACTGATGCTGCACGAAGGCCCCAAGCAAATTCAACTTGGAAAATTTCTAAACTTTTGACAGACTATTTGTGTACCAAGTTTGGTTACATTTCATCGAGGATTGATCGAGTTATTAACGTTCAAAATTGAACACTGCAAAAAAAGCGACAGAACGACAGGTTGATTAATGGTACCCCTACGCTAAGGCTCACTCACTTCGTGGCTCGCCCCACATACTCTGAACTGCAATTAATGCCCGGTGCTACATATTGTTATTGTTATTTTTATAATTATACATTTTAACATTTATATTATATCGCCTTTAGGGCTATCCTTTCATCATAAATCTCTACAAAGGGAAATATTCTAAGTCTTTTAAAAACTTGTATTCTTATCAATTTTAAAAACAAACAATAATTTGATAATAACTATTTACATACTTGTGTGTAAAGTCGCACTTTACACTGTGATGATCCGAGTGGCTTTGTTACACGAACGAACTTTAGTTAGTGAGTGAAAAAAAAGCCACGAGGATCAGAACACTTTAAAGTACTTTGCAACAAGTATGTAGCCTATGTAGTTTTATTCCAAAATTTTAACATTACGAAAACATTATAAGTGATAGAATCTGCACAAATTATATTAGTTGCTGTATAAATAAATGTAAAAATGACATAAATTATGTTATAAATAAGTTGGCTTATATTTATGGTGGCGTTTGGAGCCATGTTTTAATAATATAGCTAGGCCCTACTGGTTATTAATAGCTATACCCCGCCTACCGGTAGATATTGCAGTAGGCCTATCTGGCTGTCAGGCAAATTTCCACCTATTGTTTACGTGGTCTGGTATCCAATGACGGCGTTAAGTAATGTCCCCTTAATGGACATTACTTAACGCCGTCATGGGTTACCACGTAAGCAATAACACCAAATAAAATACTAAATGTACAGGCCAATACAATGCTGTAATGTCCTCTAAAGTTGTAAAGTGCTAAATAACAACTCGCTGTTAATACTAATGGCGTTGAGTAATGTTACAATTTTGGAATAAAAAAATTTAATGGATGCTGATACCTGACAATAACCAGGTCCACACTCAGTGCGATAAATTACCCTATTTAATTTCAATTTAATATATTCCTTAATCACAAGAACAGGATACGATGCGGAACGAAAACACATTCATTTTCACATAACATCGTACTATTTCATTCGCCCATGTGAAGAATACCAGGATTTCACTTTTCGGTCGACTTTTTATTGGAATTTTATATATGAAGATTTTTTATTTTTTTTTAATTTATCTGTTTGATAGTGTGTGTTTTGATTTGTGCTTGTGCTTGTGATAGTTTGTGTTGCTATAGTTGTGTTGCTATAGCGCTTATTTCTGTCTTATAACCTCTTCATATACTAATTCGTTTATTGTTTTGGTTGGATTCAGCCCTTCTGTAACCTGTGTTTTTGGTGAACACCTGGTATTCTTCACATGGGGGTAACTGGAAAGTGAAATATAACGGCAGAAAGTCTGGTATTCTTCACATGGACCATTTCATTCGTATTTCGTATCGTATTTTAGTATCAACTCAACATTTTAATTTAATGGTAACAACATTTAGAAATGACTGTCCAGTCCACATAACCTGTAGTCGTAATGTTTCGACGTGAGTGTTGAGGATTGGTTATCATTTGTAAGAATTACAATAGATGTAATTTGATTCATTGTCAAAAAATTCTTTTATTCTTGAAATGATTGCATTAATTTTACTTTTTTCGCGGCGAAAAAAATAAAATATTTTTGGTGGAATTTCTTAAATTTTGTAACATGTGTTGGAAGAGCATCGAAGTAGAAAAGGTTTGCAAGTAATTTGAGCAAAATCCATTCACACACTCACAAAGTTATTGCAACTTTGGTGTCTGCAGGGCGAACTCCAAAACGGAACTCAATATCGAATATTTGTTTATGGTTAGTTAAGCGGCTCTCAAGTTACATAATAAATATTCGAGAACACTAAATTATTTAATATTGAGTGAGGCAGCATCATTGCTGTCAGGAGCTGTCAATCCTTAGCTACACGCGTTTGAAAAAGATGTCTCCGGTGATATTTCACCAGTTACACTGCAGTTATTCATTAACCTTATCGTGAATTGTTGGTAGAAATAGAAAGCTACCCATGCAAGGATTCCAAAAATGTTAAAATATTTGAATTTGGTTGGGAAATAGCTGATATATGAGCGTTCAAAAGTTGCATGGTTTTGCACCTGCGCGAGGCTGTTTTATTATATTAAATAAAAAAAACTATATTCTAGAACATTTTGTTTATGTATGAATACTGAATAGCTACATAATAGTATGTTTAAATAAGCATTACATTGTTGCCCAGCTACGTATGGGATAAACAAAATTTTCTGGAATATGATGTAATTATTAAATAGAATCAAACTGTTGCATTATCATAAAATCTGATCTAGCATACTTTTCTGTTTTCTACTTCCCTCCAGATACACCTATATCACATATAACCTTAGAGATCACATCCTCCTTGACCCAGACCGATAACTCATGCCCAATAGTGGTTGGAGGTGACTTCAACTGTAGAGTTGACTCTGGGGAACGTGGACGCCAACTAACAGACTTTCTGACATCACTTGGCTTTATTGCTTTAAATGATTCATCATCTCATACCTATATATCACCCCAGGGCGAAAGCACAATAGACTTGATCTTTATAAAATTCACAAATACTTTACCTGATTCAACGCCAAAGCCCCAAATAACACCTAACCCCATTAGAAAACACCAAAGCGTGTCAGCTGAAATTCCATTTACAAACAATCCTGTACATATGGAGACTCGACCAAAAGCCTTAAGCAGAAAGCTTAACATATCCTATCTGGAAAACCACCACAACATCCCATCTATGGTTGAAGCAATAGATAACTCCGACCCCCAATAAGGCAACAAAACTATTAGCTGAAATAATTTCCAGTTCAGTTTACCCCAAAGGAAAAGACTACATAAAGGCAAACCATGGTTTGATCAGGAATGTTGCGATGTAAAACGACAACTTATATCAGCCATACAATCTCGAAATATTTCAGCTGCTCATTCAACTCACTTCTATCAGCTCCGTCGATCATATAAAACTCTTATTAAAACTAAACGAGCTGCATTTGAAGAAAATTATTTCCTGGAAAGAATCCAAAAGTCAGATATAAACCCCTGGAGTCTTCTTAAAACTAGGAAACCAACTGTCGCTTCAGTAGATTTAAATAAACTGGAGACACATTTTCGAAACATCATCGGAACTAACAAAGACCCAGCACAGTTACCCGCAGCTGCCACTGTAACACAGAGTGAAACCTCCGCGGACTGTTGGTATAACGATAACATATCAACTGAAGAAGTAACTAGAACTATTAATGAGGCGGGCAATAGCAAAGCCAGTGGTCCAGATCAGCTCTATTATGAGCATTTAAAACAAGTTCCACCAGTGATAATCGCCTTGATCACTATGTTGTTCAATGTGTGCCTCTGCCTAGGGAAGATACCTGATTTGTGGAAAAGAAGTATAATTGTAATACTTTACAAAGGAAAGGGGTCTCTAATGGAACCTGATAACTATCGTGGCATTGCCCTTCTCTGTGTGCTGCTTAAAACTCTCACTTCTATTATCAATAAACGAGTGCTCAAACATAATATTATAAATCGGTTACCAGCTGCCCAGTTTGGCTTCATTCCAGGGAAATCTGCACAACAAGCAATTAGGCGTCTTCTTAAGGAAATATCATCAAATCTAACCTCGAAATCGCGCCCAGAACGTAAAGTTTACGCAGCATTTATAGACTTTCGTAAAGCCTTTGACTTTGTCAGTCGCGCCATTCTACTCTCAAAATTATATGGGTTTGGTATTAAAGGGAAATTGTATCTATTAATTAAAGATCTGTTTACTAATAACGTCCAGGTGTTTGATGGTTTACGTCTTTCCGACGTCATAACCCAACTCAGAGGTGTGCTGCAAGGTGACTCCTTCTCACCCACCTGCTTCGTAGTATTTATCGCAGACCTAGCTATAGCACTGCAGAACGCAGCCCAAGCACTTCGGTTCCTGTTCTATGCGGACGATCTGGTCTTCTATTCTTCAAGGCGAGAGGATATCCAAACGGGTCTTGATGCACTTTACAACTGGTGCCAGCTCAATGGGATGGAAGTAAATTTAATTAAAACAAAAATAATAAAGTTCAGGAACGGGGGGCCATTAGCAAAGGATGACATATTTCTATATAATAACAAACTTGTCCAAATCACTAATGAATATGAGTACCTGGGAATTATTTTACAGCCGTCACTATGTTTCTCAAAACATGTCCAACATAAAAAGATAAAAGCCTCGAAAGTTATTGGGTCACTTACGTTCTTGCCTCACATCTCAGTCGATGCAGGTATGAAGATCTATAAGATGAAAGTTGAACCATTGGTCCTATACTCAATAGCGGAATTTGGCAAGTATCTCACCCTAGCGAATCTAAAAGAACTCGACAAGGTGAAATCAATGTTCATAAAACGAATGCTTCGGCTGCATCAATCTTCCTCAGCAACACTAGCACATAAACTTGTCAAAGAGTATACGCTTGTGGAAGAATTAATCTCAAAATCCCCTCAAATTCTCAACCCTGATGTTGTTGAAAAATACAAGATACATCGTAGAGACAGACTAGGAAATTTCGAACAGGAGGGTTACTTATCTGGACCGGCGTTCCAAACGTCTGTATGGCACCAAGCCAACCAAAGCAACCGCCACTTACTCACGCGCTGTACCTCGCACGGGTTCCATCATAAGATTTGCGCCCACAACCGCTCATTCCATTCCCCTCAACAGAGCTGCGTGTGCCGGTACTGCGGCCAATCCGCCCACCACCGCTACCACGTATTGGACTGTAACAGCTGCCCCTCTCTATCCGTCATTGCCCATGTTAATAACTCAGTTTAAATATATATTTTATTAATTTATTTTATGTCATCACTACCGATTTGTGTTTTATACTTACAATTTTAGATTCGATACAGAATATACGTTATACATTTTACCCCGTTCGGGGTGTTGATTAAAAAAAAAAAAATTAAATAGAATAAATGGCGTGCAGGGGAAGCAAATACATGCAACTTTCGAATGCCCATATCTCAGCTATTTCCCAACCAAATTCAAATATTTTTACATTTTTGGAATCCTTGCATGGGTAGCTTTCTATTGGTACCAACAAATCGCGATAAGGTTCAAGAATAACTGCAGTGTAACTGGTGGAATATCACCGGAGACACCTTTTTCAAACGCGTGTAGCTAAAGATTGAAAGCAAAAATAAAAATTCTGGCTCACCCAGCAAGGAGGAGGGAGGTGAAACCGTTAGAAAATTTTTTTTGGGGGGGGGGGGGGGGTCCAGGTACTTGAATAACGACACTATATTCCAGGACATGGTGTATATCATATTAACTTATAATACTAATCGGGAAAATAAACAGTAAGACAGTAAACCTCGCTGTCGCTCGGTAAATAAAATACCAGATGAATAATTGCACCAGAACAGAAATGTATGATTATAATTATATCGAATTATGTCAGTAAACCTTCCAATAATCAACTATAAATTGATTTTAATATAATTTTAACTTACTAATATTTCAGCATTGTGAAATAGACATATATAAAGTTGCCAATAACCTGTTTTACACTTATAAAGCCACATATACTGAAAACTTTCCATCCCGATCCCGGAAATCCCGAAAAGTCCAGTCCTGTCCAGTGCATCCATTCATTTTGAAAACTAATGTTGAAAAACACATAAGTTGTCATCCAATTTTATTTCCGAAATAATTTTTTGTAAATTTCACTCAAAATTTCAAGAGCTTGTTATACTTTTTAATTTAAAAGCCGAAACAAGATCACTTTCAATTTACAAATTTAAGCACCCCCTCGCGGAAGAATATCTAAACAATCCAACTGAACATATGGTAACTTTCTAAACAGAAATATATACTTTCTAAGAAATAATATACTTTCTAGATAATGCTTTCACAGTTATGGCTCTGTCTGACAGATTTTTAGTCCACCTATATACACCACATACTGTCGAGACAAGGTCTGATGTTGCTAAACTTACACTAATTACCCATACTGGTACGCAGCAAACTTAGCCCGTGAGCAATCTTCGCCCGGAGCAATCTTCGCCCTCAAAATGGGTGTTACCAACATCGTTTATTGTTTGGTTAGAAAAAGCCGTCTTTGTAATCTGCTCCTTTCCCCCAATCGGGCGAAGGTTGGGCGCGGGCGTAGATTTCCCGCGGGCGAATATTGCACTCAACCCCCCTGCCATATATGCCTATCGCCCCCTCGTGCTAAGTTATATGTTTTGTTTACTGCATGCCTCACGCAATTTTCTTTTACAGTAGGTACTGTTATGTGTCTTATCGCTATGGCTCAAGTATAAGGAATTATTCATATTAATTTTGCAAAAATGGATAAATACTCGCTATCGGAAATGAAGGAACATGGGTTTGGTGATTACAAAGTCGTCTGGGTTTCCGAGTTCCTCATAAAGCTACCAGATGGAACTGAACTTGCAGCCTCTATGTGGTGTCCTTTCATTCCCGATATCAGCAGTTTTAGTACAGTGTTATACGAAGGCTCTTGTCATATCCAGACTAATGTTCCTTGCATTCTAGAATACCTCCCATATCGGAGGGATTGGTCGGCTGCCCGTGATTACCCACGCCATCCTTGGTTGTGTTACCATGGTTACGTGTGTCTGAGAGTAGACATGCGAGGCAGTGGTAATTCTACTGGAAGGAAAGCAGATGAGTACACAATGGAAGAGATCAAAGATTGCATCGATGTACTGGAGTGGGTTGAAAAGCAACCTTGGTCATCTGGTAATGTTGGAATGTATGGAAAGAGTTGGGGAGGTTTCAACAGCTTGCAGACAGCGTTTTATCAGCCAAAACAACTCAAAGCTATAGTGTCACTATTTTCCTCTGATAGGCGATATACCGATGACACCCACTATCGGGGTGGTCTTGTTGTAGGTAATGGAATGCTTTATTGGCATGCTCAGATGTTTATGTGGATGGCCAGACCACCAACCCCGAAGGAATCAGCTGTCGATGATGAGTTTCAGGCGCGTTGGAAAGAAAGATTAGACAACTTGCCAGGTTGGGGGCACAACTGGCTCAAACATACAACTGAAGATCAATATTGGGGCCATGGGTCTATATCCATTGATTACAATAAGTTAAATGCGCCTGTACTTCTGGTAGCAGGATGGAACGACCCATATTTTGCGTCACAGTTAAGGATGGGTGGTAAATTACCGAATGCTCGCACAATCGTTGGTCCCTGGACGCATAACTGGCCAGATACGTGCACACCAGGACCGAATATTGACTATTTGATGCAATGTTTACAATGGTTTGATCAGCATTTGAAAGGCATTGTTCCAGAAAACGCAGATGATTATGTATTGAAAATGTTTGTCAGAAAGAGCCATCGACCTCGCCAGGATCCGGTTCCAGGGCAATGGGTTGGATTCCGGGACTGGGATGGAGAATTTACCAGCGAAGCCGATTCAAAGCATGTCAGATTATACTTGTCTAAAAACAAATTAGTAACATCGCCCGCTAAACAAGATCATCAGACTGTCCTGATAGATGCCGCGCAACACTCCCTAGCTCCGACTTCACTAACATACTGTCCCTTTTCGGTTGACATGAGTGTCGGAGATCAGCAGTCAGCTGATAGTGTGAGTTGCTGCTGGGATTCGGATCCTCTTGAAGAAGATGTGACCATTGTTGGTTCTACAGCCGTTCACATCCTGGTAAAGGCATTGGGGACATCAGGGATTATATCGGCAAGGCTATGCGATGTTTTCGAAGATGGGGTTAGTGTGCTCATTGCTGATGGGGTTATCAATCTCGCACACTTAAGTGGTCATCAATCTAGTGTTATTCATTCTTTGGAACCTGGCTCTGAACATAAGGTTTTTATCAACTTAACACCCACTGGATATCAAGTTCAAGCGGGTCATGTACTTCGTTTGGCCATAAACCAAGGTTTGTTCCCTTCAGTTTGGCCATTGCCATACAGCCATGGAATAGAGATAAAAGAATCCGTAGACTATGATGTGTGTAGCTTCATTGACATACCAACTGTCAACATTAATATGTGTCCGAAAATATCATTTGGACAACCTCTCCTAGGCCCCGCAATACAGAGAAAAATATTGGAGCAAAACCAAATTCCCAAATATGAACAGAAAGAGTTGGATAACAATGAGGTGATATTCACGGAGATTTGTGATGATGGTCTGGTTCAATATCCCACCCTTGGAGTTACATATGGCGAGCGAGTTGTACGGCAAGAAAGAATAATAGGACACAATCCAACTACAGCTACAGCTCAGGTCGATGGTCGCATTAGATTAAACTGGAAATGTATTGATACCGAAATTAAAACGCATAACAAAATGAGCTGTTCGAAGGATCAGTTCACATTAGTCGAAGAAGTTGTGGCATATCTGAACGGTTCAGAATTCTACTCGAATTCTTGGAGCTACAATTTCCCAAGAGGCTATCTGTAACTCCAAACTTGAATTGTAACTCGATCTAGTAGAGTCTGATAGTCAGACTTCGTTTCCCATGGATGACGATGATTGTAATTAGGACAGATAAATAAACTCGATTTTATGTATTTTTATTAGTTAGAGTACATTGGATATGAGTAAAATAAAGTTACACTGAACTTATTATTTGCACTTCAAGCTCACATTACTTGTTATCATTATTTATCATTATAGCTTTTTTTTTCATGAGGTGCTGGGTGCTGTAAAATTTTACTTTCAAAAATTATACTTAATAATTTCCATGGTAATCCTCAGTCGGTAGATTTTAACTTAATTTTAAGCTGATTATATATAACAGAGAACTATAAGGGATCACGAATCTTACGCTTATTATTTGTGCTGCTCTCATTAAGACATCCCCGCGTTCCATGCCAGTCTTCCCGCTCCATTCCTCAAAAGCTTCTCTCGCTGATCTTACTGCCGCGTCTACATCACCTTCCCCGGCCAGCTGCAGTTCACAAAGGACCTCACCTATGGGAAAATATCAATTATAGGGCGCAAGCGAAGATCAGGCTAATTGCATATATTTACATATTATTTATTTACAGCAGTAATTCCATAAAAAACGGTCATTATGTGAGGAAAAAAATGGAATAAACGAATTGGGAACGAAATCGAGATTTTCATGTACACATGTAAGCAAAAAAAAAAGAAAAAAAAAGTTTTTTCTCATATCTTCCTTTGGGTTTTTGGAGTACATACAAAGAGTGTATGTAACATGGATGGATGATGTGATTGCTATCAAATGGTGGGTAGTACATACTGTATGGCTTTATCCATCAATGTGGTATTGGCTATAGCTATAGACTACTGTTTTGTTTATTGTACGAACACTGGAATAACTGAAGAAATTATCTCACCTGTGGCAGGATTATATATGGCTTCCGATTGGTTAATTAACGGATTATTAGGGTTTATGCGCTCTCCATTAAGGTAATTTAGCTTATCAAATGTCACATCTGCCGACAAAAATCTTCGTGGAAACAATTTACTTATTCTGAAAATTGCAGGTCGAAATATAGCTGCCATTTGATTGATAAGTAAACAGAGGTACCTGGTACAGTACCTCTATCCTATCCTAACCTATCGCCTCGGATGCAAATCGGAAGGGATTCCAGAAGCTTTCCACTGTTACATAGACTATGTAGTGTGCGCGGTATCACTCTGCCTTGTATGGATGTTGTTATACTTGTACGTACAAGTACCGGTATCCTACATTGAGTTATAATGAGGATACAAATTGCGATAGCCTATAGGTGCTACATAGGTACAACACTGACAGGCAGACAGGGGAAGAAACCTTCCGGACCGACCCCGGCAGCCCGGGTATAAAATATTATAAAACATTCATAATCATAACACCATATCTCTCTAGCTATAAGTCAATGAATCATCACTGACTGGTGCAAACTCTATGCCGACACCAGAAAACCACAACCAATAGGACAAATGTGGAATTGTAATTATCTAATTCAGTAATTACCTGTGCTTTTGACTCTTGATTATTGTTTTGGTTAGTATATTATTCGGTTCCTTTCTCTCAAGTGATACCGTATATTATTAGTGTTACCTGAAGAAATCGTTGTCTGAGAGTCGGCTGTGGTCAGGTGATTGTCGGCAGAGCGTTTACACACTCACACTGAAGTTCCGCCTCTGGCTTCACTGTAATTTCAGGTTGATTACCGTATTTTATTTAAATTTCCCGCGAAATGAATTAAATGGAATTTCTTAGTAACCAACTTCACTATCAGACTATTACTGTATTATCTCCATACTCGGTACTCTATGCTGCCATGTTAATACCGATGAGCAAGCAATAGCGGACTAATGCTATTGGCTATAGGGGCTGTTGCGCTGTCAGTCAGAGAGGTAACAGCCCATGGGGTAAGGATTTACCCATGGGGCGCTACTCAGATAGTCGAAGTTGAAGTTGAAGTTTTTTATTAACATCGTACATAACAATAACATAACATAAACAGCAAACAGCATATTAAAAACCGGTATATGGAGATTGTCTGTTTTAAAAATAATGCAACCAACATAATATTAAATTATAGTACAGTACAATGTTAGGGATAGCCCCATGAGGTTATACCTCGTTTCCATGGAGGTCCCTTTAAATTAAACGGAATTAAACAGGAATCACGTGCAGTTCAACATGCAACTAAATAAAATATGGTAGACCATAGTACAGTACCTACGTAATTAAAAAAATATATAACAGCAATTCGAAATATGGAAAACACTAAAAAATTAAGTTATAGATATAGCAATATTTATGATGTTCCGACTGACACAAAGAAATAAAATATGGAAGACATAGTACATAATTTAAAAAAATAAAAAAAATAAAAAATATAAGTTCTGGTGCAGATAGAAATATAACAGAGCAAATAATTAAAATCTGGTAGACCGTAGTTCAGTTAAAAATTTAAAAATATAACAGAAAGAATTTAAAAATAAAGCAGCAAATATGTCATAAAATCGAGTTATGTAAATCATAGGCAGTAAATATAGCAATAGTTATGAAGTACAGAGATACACACACAAGGAATAAAGTATGGTAGACCGTAATTTAAAAATAAAGCAGCTCGAATAGGTCGTAAAATCGAGATATGTAAAACTTAGGTAAAAAGAAAATAAGAAAAAAAAACAATAGTTATGACGTAATAAAACATTACGGATTAAAATATGGTAGACCGTAGTATGTAATTTAAAAAATAAAATGAAATAAAGCAGCAAATAGAGCAAATATATAATTACAACTGAAATTTAACGCAAAAAATAATTAAGAGTTATGTTAATCCCCCCCTCCCCAAGCCATAACTTGCAAATTTATTAATTCCAAATCGAGTTATCCTTCATTGCCAGTTTGCCGAGTAAGTAATTCTTGACTTTGTGTTTGAACGTTTGCAGGGAGACAGAGTTTCTTACATCCAATGGTAGCGAGTTCCATATTATCGGCCCTAGAAACGAGAAGCATTCACTTCCTGTTATAGTTCGTCGCAAGGGAACAACAGCGCGAGTACATCCATGTCTGAGATTAACCGATACAGAGTTGAACTGGACCAATGATGAGAGATACGAGGGAGATAGCGACTGTGTGATACGATACATATGATTGGCTGTTAGCTGATCGATGCGAGATTCTATCGGAAGCCATGAGATTTCATTGTAATGCTCTTGACCAATGTGCGTTCTACTTCCGAGACCTAGACAAAAACGAATACATTTTCTTTGCAGTGCTTGTAGTTGCAGCTGTAGCCGTTTAGAAGCACTTGGATACCAACAGGAGGAAACGAAATCCAAGTGGGGTTGTATGAGAGCGTTACATAGAAGACGACGTGTATAGCCGTCTAAAACTGCCCCATGTCTGTAAATAAATTTCAGTGTCTTGTTCCCCTTTGTAATCACATGCGATGCCATGGTATCTCCAGAAAGGTCAGCGTCTAAATAACAACCCAAGTATTTAATAGATTTTTGCTGTTCTATGTGGATCCCATTACAAAATACTTTCAATTCACAGTTGTCGACTAGACGTTGATGTGTCCCAAATAAAATTGATTTAGTCTTGTCAAAGTTCAAACTCAGTCTGTTGTCGGTCGCCCAGTCGAATATGTTGCTTAGTGTCTTTGACAGCGTATCAGATATTGTAGCCACATTATCACCAGAAGTCAATATATTCGAGTCGTCTGCCAGCTTCAGAGATATACAAGATGGTAAGACCTGTAGATTAGTATTACTACTACTAGTTGCTTCAACTTCTTTTGCGGGACTCTCTATGGCCATATCAAGATCGTTAACATATATTAAGAATAGCAGGATAGACAGCAATCCTCCCTGCGGGACTCCTCTCTTTATCAAGGCTCTGATTGAAGACAGAGACGTCTGATACCAACTGTCAGACAGTCTTTTTCAACTATCAGATAGACTGATAGATGATCGCCCAGTTACAAGTTGCCTGATAGATGTATTTTAAAAAAAAACGAGTGTTGTTGACGGAGTTTGTTACTTCCGAAATCGTTGATCGTGGTGCCGGTGCCGGAATTCTGGATTTGATTAAAAACACTGAACTGCTGAACGATGGCGGAATCTACAAAACCCGGCCGGATTCCTAATCCGAGGAGGCGACGGAGTCACAGTCAATTACACGTAAACAATGAAACAATCGCGATAGACAATGGAGTCTATTCAATGTATCCAGAACGATGCGATGGCGACGGAGTCTATTACAGTATTAAACACGCAACCAAAGCGATCAGACGATGGCGAAGTAATCTACAAAACAGAGAACGACAGGAAGGCGATGGAGTTTATTAAACCCAGTAAGAATGTGCATAGCGAAGCGATCGAGACGGATAACGGAGTCTATTACAGTATTAAACCTGGAACGAAGACGGTGGAATCTATTGGCCTAAACCTGGAACAATGCGAACAAGGCTACTGTAAAGTTAGACTAGACTGGTTTGTGAGATTAACTTCCCAATACTAAACTCAATACAATTTGCTTTCTTCGAATTCCTAATAATATATTTTAATCTTAACTAAAGAGCTAACTTTAGGAAAATCTGCCTTATATTTTTAGAATTATTATAATTAATTTTGTTATGTTTATAATGAATTGTATCTTTTGACAGACTACTTGATGCGCGACCGTGATAATACAATTAAATGGTGCCGAAATATTTTCACTTAACTGCAGGTAGGGCGGGGGGGGGGGGGGGGGGCAATCAATATTCTTCCCTCTCCAGGTGAAAATCGACGCAAATAACAGCTTGTTTACTACTAAAATAAAACTGCATCCTGTTCTATAGGAAAAAACATTATAGGGGAAACTTTAGCAAGTTGTGTTTATTTTAGCCGATAGACAAAGATTACATGTTTACCAAGTTTGGTATAATTTAGTCAAAGATTGAATGAGTTACGATTTTAAATTATCAGTGGAGGGTGAAGGCGGCGGGCCAGGATTCAGTTATACTTGAATAAAGAATAGTGATTAAGATTAAACCAAGGGATAAGCGATATATGACACTGCTGTATAAGTTCATTGAATGACTGTTGATTTCGAAACATTTAATTCAAAACTATATAAATAATATTGGATTTTTTTTTGTAATAATTAACAAATGAATTATATTTCATTAATTTATTTTTTTATCTAATCACATTATTAAATAACGAAGCACAGACATAATACTAAGATTGAATATTGAATTGAGGGTACAGTACCGAATTGAATATTTTAATGGGAGAATCTTTTAGGCTCGTTAAGCCAAGGAATGCCTGTTCACCACCATGGGTGATCTTCCACAGTAAACCCTTCTTCCACTCTGTTTCCCAAGTTCTGAAGTTGCCTTGGTTCCCAATCGACCACTGAAGGATGAAAGCCGGGGTTGGGCTAGGCTGCAGCATTTAAAGCACTGCCCAAACAGTACTGCCCTATCTAGGGATCGAACATTGAATATTTGAGATTGCATGAATATTTGAGATTGCACAAGATAGAGTATTGAATATCTTCGGCCGTCATCCCGTTGGTGACTCCATTGGCAACCATTTCGACAGTTTCGATTGGTTTCCAGTTTCGGCTCTTCAGTGCCCGAATAGACCGATGGTCGGCGTGGCTGCGTGGTTGCTGTCCCCACGACTGAGGCTGCAATACCAACCAAAATTGACATCTCCAGGCAGCCAGGCGCTGGAGCAGAAACTGCTGTGACCGCGGTTCGTGGGTGGCACTGTGGAGACGAGCCCCGATCTCCCGGAGGAAGGTGGATGTCTCTGGACCAGGGCGGCCAAAGGTCTCAAAGGCCATGATGCGAAAGAAATGGCCCGGTCCATTAGGTCAGTAGGTGGCGATACTTAGAGTTTTTAATGCGCTCCCCCCCCCTCAGCACGCTCAGCTGAGTTCCCCCCGTTAATAAAATAATTAACGCAAAGATATGATTAGGTAGGCCTACGTGATATTAGTTTCTCAAACCAAACCTATCCATCCATTGACGTCCAAATATATCCAATTTCTCAATCCATACTAATCAGTATGTAATAATGTACACTGTAATGCTATACCGGTAATGTCAATGTCCAACCAAACAATGCGTTGAGTGTTATCGGACCAGTCGCCAAGAAATGTTAGGCTAACGGCACCTCGCTCTGTCGCATCAGTTTTTGTAGTGGTCTAGTGGCCGCAAAAAAGCTGTTGAACGTGCCGTGTCCAATAAGATTGGGGGTTGGATAACAGCTCAACCATCCATCCTAGACCACACCGACTTGAGCCCTGATGAGTTTCGCGATGGTCTGGCTCTACGTTACGGCCTAACCCCGCCGGGTCTTCCAGCTAGGTGCGAAGGGTGCGGGAGTGCGTTCTCAACATCGCATGCGCTTAGCTGTAAGTCCGGCGGACTCATAATAAAGCGGCACAACGAGGTCCGCGAAGTTTTCGGATACCTCCTGGCAGAGGTGGTAGGACCATCCAGTGTCGAGCGAGAGGTGACTCTTTCTCGTGGTCACCTGGACCGGGAGGGTCGCGAGGTAGGGGGAGTGCGTGCAGACCTGGTAGCTCGCAGGGTCTGGGCCAATCAGAGAGATGCTTCGTTTGACATTGCTGTTATGCCACCTCTTACGCCCAGACCAACCGCTCGACAGATTCGCTGCTTGAGGCGCGTTGCGGCATTGCCGCTTCAAGAAGAATCACTACCGGTCTATCTGCGAGGAACGGAGGATGGAGTTCACTCCACTGGACGGTACAACCGATGGTGTTTGGTGCCTCGAGACCCAGATCCTGCTCCGCCATCTCGCCGAGTCCCTAGTGGTAAGGCGGGACGGAATGCGAGAGAGGGGTCTCGCTTGTGTACTGGGTGGTATTCTGCGGAGGCTTCTTTTTACGCTCCTTCGATCCAGCTTGCTCTGCCTGTGCGGCGGTCGACGACCATGGCGTGGATTGGGGTTCGGCGACGGCGTGGGCCTATGCGGCATCAACCTTGCAGGGAGCTTTTAAACAGGGTTGAGTCGCCTTCTTTGGGATTCTCCATCTCCATCCATTCTTCTTCCAACTATAACTTTCTTAAATTTAATTAGAATCAATAGTAATTACCGGTATCATCTAACTTGTCCTTACTCTTACTTCATCAATGTCTGATATTATTATATTATAATTTTATATATAATTAATTAATATTGTAATTACAAATAATTAATATAATTAATATCAAGTAAAAAAAAATAATAGAGTGCGTTAAAATAAATTATAAGCCAAAATAATACACCAAATAATAGATTGCGTTAAGATAAAAATACAAACCAAATATAATACGCCAAATAATAGATTGCGTTAAGATAAAAATACAAACCAAATATAATACGCCAAATAATAGATTGCGTTAAGATAAAAATACAAACCAAATATAATACGCCAAATAATAGATTGCGTTAAGATAAAAATACAAACCAAATATAATACACCAAATAATAGATTGCGTTAAGATAAAAATACAAACAAAATATAATACGCCAAATAATAGATTGTGTTAAGATAAAAATATAAACCAAATATAATACACCAAATAATAGATTGCGTTAAGATAAAAATACAAACCAAATATAATACGCCAAATAATAGATTGCGTTAAGATAAAAATACAAACCAAATATAATACGCCAAATAATAGATTGTGTTAAGATAAAAATACAAACCAAATATAATACACCAAATAATAGATTGCGTTAAGATAAAAATACAAACCAAATATAATACACCAAATAATAGATTGTGTTAAGATAAAAATACAAACCAAATATAATACACCAAATAATAGATTGTGTTAAGATAAAAATACAAACCAAATATAATACACCAAATAATAGATTGCGTTAAGATAAAAATACAAACCAAATATAATACACCAAATAATAGATTGCGTTAAGATAAAAATACAAACCAAATATAATACACCAAATAATAGATTGCGTTAAGATAAAAATACAAACCA
The DNA here is from genome assembly GCA_032718475.1 of Nemertoderma westbladi. Classification (NCBI taxonomy): domain Eukaryota; kingdom Metazoa; phylum Xenacoelomorpha; order Nemertodermatida; family Nemertodermatidae; genus Nemertoderma; species Nemertoderma westbladi. The sequence continues at coordinate 19,026 of JAUCBJ010000016.1, read as the reverse complement.
AATATAATACACCAAATAATAGATTGCGTTAAGATAAAAATATAAACCAAATATAATACACCAAATAATAGATTGCGTTAAGATAAAAATACAAACCAAATATAATACACCAAATAATAGATTGCGTTAAGATAAAAATACAAACCAAATATAATACACCAAATAATAGATTGCGTTAAGATAAAAATACAAACCAAATATAATACACCAAGTAATAGATTGCGTTAAGATAAAAATACAAACCAAATATAATAGGATAGTACTCTACACGAATCTGGACCTAACTGGACCGAACTGAACCGAACTGGATCGAAAGAGAGGCGAACTGGACCGAACTGGACCGCCAAATGAAAGATAATGCAAAAACAACCACCCATGCAGACAAGTGAAAATAAATATTGAAATAAATATTATTATTTCATCCATTGTAAATAAAATAGCGTATAAGATGCCGCTAAATTAAGATTACTTCTTTTAACATTGATGTTGCACTGCTTTCACCAGTACCGGTACCAGTCCCACATCTGCATGTCTGTAGATTGCAGTATTTTGTGCACCGGCTGACCGGTATTTCAAAAGTTGTGTTCAATGACATGTAGAGAGACCTACCACATAATACTGCAATATAATGATATACATACGTAACATTATTATCTTTACCATCTTTATTTTTTAAAATTAAGCTCACTTAGCAGCTTAGTACTGTAGTACAGTAGTATCTCTGCACCTAGCAGCCTAGACCTAAATACTGTTTGGAGTAATTCAGTACCGGTTGCCGGTAGGCCTACTTATTTGAATTTCTGCTTGTTTGGTTAAGGGCCAAATTATGTTTAATGCAATGTAACGGATATTGAACAATGCAGCAATGACAGACGGTACCGGTAGCCGAAGTACCAAGGAATTAATAAACTTTATTTGCAACTCAAGTCCAAGTAGTGGCGGTAGTCCGGAGCAACTAGGCCTATCGGGAAATACGGTTGGCGAATATGGTGGGCGGTCGCCCAGACTACAAAACATGAATTATAATAAAAAGTTTAATTTTAAAAAATAAAGATGGTAAAGATAATAATGTTACGTATGTATATCAGTATATTGCAGTATTATGTGGTAGGTTTCTCTACATGTCATTGAACACAATTTTTGAACTACCGGTCAGCCGGTGCACAAAATACTGCAATCTACAGACATGCAGATGTGGGACTGGTACCGGTACTGGTGAAAGCAGTGCAACATAAATGTTAGAAGAAGTAATCTTAATTTAGCGGCATCTTATACGCTATTTTATTTACAATGGATGAAATAACAATATTTATTTCAATATTTATTTTCACTTGTCTGCATGGGTGGTTGTTTTTGCATTATCTTTCATTTGGCGGTCCAGTTCGGTTCAGTTCGCCTCTCTTTCGATCCAGTTCGGTTCAGTTCGGTCCAGTTCGGTCCAGATTCGTGTAGAGTACTATCCAATATAATACACCAAATAATAGATTGCGTTAAGATAAAAATACAAACCAAATATAATACACCAAGTAATAGATTGCGTTAAGATAAAAATACAAACCAAATATAATACGCCAAATAATAGATTGCGTTAAGATAAAAATATAAACCAAATATAATACACCAAATAATAGATTGCGTTAAGATAAAAATATAAACCAAATATAATACACCAAATAATAGATTGTGTTAAGATAAAAATACAAACCAAATATAATACACCAAATAATAGATTGCGTTAAGATAAAAATACAAACCAAATATAATACACCAAGTAATAGATTGCGTTAAGATAAAAATATAAACCAAATATAATACACCAAATAATAGATTGTGTTAAGATAAAAATACAAACCAAATATAATACACCAAATAATAGATTGCATTAAGATAAAAATATAAACCAAATATAATACACCAAATAATAGATTGTGTTAAGATAAAAATACAAACCAAATATAATACACCAAATAATAGATTGCGTTAAGATAAAAATACAAACCAAATATAATACGCCAAATAATAGATTGCGTTAAGATAAAAATACAAACCAAATATAATACACCAAATAATAGATTGTGTTAAGATAAAAATACAAACCAAATATAATACACCAAGTAATAGATTGTGTTAAGATTAAAAATACAAACCAAATATAATACACCAAATTATAGATTGTGTTAAGATAAAAATACAAACCAAATATAATACACCAAATAATAGATTGCGTTAAGATAAAAATACAAACCAAATATAATACGCCAAATAATAGATTGCGTTAAGATAAAAATACAAACCAAATATAATACACCAAATAATAGATTGTGTTAAGATTAAAAATACAAACCAAATATAATACACCAAATAATAGATTGTGTTAAGATAAAAATACAAACCAAATATAATACACCAAATAATAGATTGCGTTAAGATAAAAATACAAACCAAATATAATACACCAAATAATAGATTGCGTTAAGATAAAAATACAAACCAAATATAATACACCAAATAATAGATTGCGTTAAGATAAAAATATAAACCAAATATAATACGCCAAATAATAGATTGCGTTAAGATAAAAATACAAACCAAATATAATACGCCAAATAATAGATTGCGTTAAGATAAAAATACAAACCAAATATAATACACCAAATAATAGATTGCGTTAAGATAAAAATACAAACCAAATATAATACAACAAGTAATAGATTGTGTTAAGATAAAAATATAAACCAAATATAATACACCAAGTAATAGATTGCGTTAAGATAAAAATACAAACCAAATATAATACACCAAATAATAGATTGCGTTAAGATAAAAATATAAACCAAATATAATACACCAAATAATAGATTGCGTTAAGATAAAAATACAAACCGAATATAATACACCAAATAATAGATTGCGTTAAGATAAAAATACAAACCAAATATAATACACCAAATAATAGATTGCGTTAAGATAAAAATATAAACCAAATATAATACACCAAATAATAGATTGCGTTAAGATAAAAATATAAACCAAATATAATACACCAAATAATAGATTGCGTTAAGATAAAAATACAAACCAAATATAATACGCCAAATAATAGATTGCGTTAAGATAAAAATACAAACCAAATATAATACACCAAGTAATAGATTGCGTTAAGATAAAAATACAAACCAAATATAATACACCAAATAATAGATTGCGTTAAGATAAAAATACAAACCAAATATAATACACCAAATAATAGATTGCGTTAAGATAAAAATATAAACCAAATATAATACACCAAATAATAGATTGCGTTAAGATAAAAATATAAACCAAATATAATACACCAAATAATAGATTGCGTTAAGATAAAAATATAAACCAAATATAATACACCAAATAATAGATTGCGTTAAGATAAAAATATAAACCAAATATAATACACCAAATAATAGATTGTGTTAAGATAAAAATACAAACCAAATATAATACACCAAATAATAGATTGCGTTGAAGATAAAAATATAAACCAAATATAATACACCAAGTAATAGATTGCGTTAAGATAAAAATACAAACCAAATATAATACACCAAGTAATAGATTGCGTTAAGATAAAAATACAAACCAAATATAATACACCAAGTAATAGATTGCGTTAAGATAAAAATACAAACCAAATATAATACACCAAATAATAGATTGTGTTAAGATAAAAATACAAACCAAATATAATACACCAAATAATAGATTGCGTTAAGATAAAAATACAAACCAAATATAATACGCCAAATAATAGATTGCGTTAAGATAAAAATACAAACCAAATATAATACACCAAATAATAGATTGTGTTAAGATAAAAATACAAACCAAATATAATACACCAAGTAATAGATTGTGTTAAGATTAAAAATACAAACCAAATATAATACACCAAATTATAGATTGTGTTAAGATAAAAATACAAACCAAATATAATACACCAAATAATAGATTGCGTTAAGATAAAAATACAAACCAAATATAATACGCCAAATAATAGATTGCGTTAAGATAAAAATACAAACCAAATATAATACACCAAATAATAGATTGTGTTAAGATTAAAAATACAAACCAAATATAATACACCAAATAATAGATTGGGTTAAGATAAAAATACAAACCAAATATAATACACCAAATAATAGATTGCGTTAAGATAAAAATACAAACCAAATATAATACACCAAATAATAGATTGCGTTAAGATAAAAATACAAACCAAATATAATACACCAAATAATAGATTGCGTTAAGATAAAAATATAAACCAAATATAATACGCCAAATAATAGATTGCGTTAAGATAAAAATACAAACCAAATATAATACGCCAAATAATAGATTGCGTTAAGATAAAAATACAAACCAAATATAATACACCAAATAATAGATTGCGTTAAGATAAAAATACAAACCAAATATAATACACCAAGTAATAGATTGTGTTAAGATAAAAATATAAACCAAATATAATACACCAAGTAATAGATTGCGTTAAGATAAAAATACAAACCAAATATAATACACCAAATAATAGATTGCGTTAAGATAAAAATATAAACCAAATATAATACACCAAATAATAGATTGCGTTAAGATAAAAATACAAACCGAATATAATACACCAAATAATAGATTGCGTTAAGATAAAAATACAAACCAAATATAATACACCAAATAATAGATTGCGTTAAGATAAAAATATAAACCAAATATAATACACCAAATAATAGATTGCGTTAAGATAAAAATATAAACCAAATATAATGCACCAAATAATAGATTGCGTTAAGATAAAAATACAAACCAAATATAATACGCCAAATAATAGATTGCGTTAAGATAAAAATACAAACCAAATATAATACACCAAGTAATAGATTGCGTTAAGATAAAAATACAAACCAAATATAATACACCAAATAATAGATTGCGTTAAGATAAAAATACAAACCAAATATAATACACCAAATAATAGATTGCGTTAAGATTAAAATATAAACCAAATATAATACACCAAATAATAGATTGCGTTAAGATAAAAATATAAACCAAATATAATACACCAAATAATAGATTGCGTTAAGATAAAAATATAAACCAAATATAATACACCAAATAATAGATTGCGTTAAGATAAAAATATAAACCAAATATAATACACCAAATAATAGATTGTGTTAAGATAAAAATACAAACCAAATATAATACACCAAATAATAGATTGCGTTAAGATAAAAATATAAACCAAATATAATACACCAAGTAATAGATTGCGTTAAGATAAAAATACAAACCAAATATAATACACCAAGTAATAGATTGCGTTAAGATAAAAATACAAACCAAATATAATACACCAAATAATAGATTGCGTTAAGATAAAAATACAAACCAAATATAATACACCAAATAATAGATTGCGTTAAGATAAAAATACAAACCAAATATAATACACCAAGTAATAGATTGCGTTAAGATAAAAATACAAACCAAATATAATACACCAAATAATAGATTGCGTTAAGATAAAAATATAAACCAAATATAATACGCCAAATAATAGATTGCGTTAAGATAAAAATACAAACCAAATATAATACGCCAAATAATAGATTGCGTTAAGATAAAAATACAAACCAAATATAATACACCAAATAATAGATTGCGTTAAGATAAAAATACAAACCAAATATAATACACCAAGTAATAGATTGTGTTAAGATAAAAATATAAACCAAATATAATACACCAAGTAATAGATTGCGTTAAGATAAAAATACAAACCAAATATAATACACCAAATAATAGATTGCGTTAAGATAAAAATATAAACCAAATATAATACACCAAATAATAGATTGCGTTAAGATAAAAATACAAACCGAATATAATACACCAAATAATAGATTGCGTTAAGATAAAAATACAAACCAAATATAATACACCAAATAATAGATTGCGTTAAGATAAAAATATAAACCAAATATAATACACCAAATAATAGATTGCGTTAAGATAAAAATATAAACCAAATATAATACACCAAATAATAGATTGCGTTAAGATAAAAATACAAACCAAATATAATACGCCAAATAATAGATTGCGTTAAGATAAAAATACAAACCAAATATAATACACCAAGTAATAGATTGCGTTAAGATAAAAATACAAACCAAATATAATACACCAAATAATAGATTGCGTTAAGATAAAAATACAAACCAAATATAATACACCAAATAATAGATTGCGTTAAGATTAAAATATAAACCAAATATAATACACCAAATAATAGATTGCGTTAAGATAAAAATATAAACCAAATATAATACACCAAATAATAGATTGCGTTAAGATAAAAATATAAACCAAATATAATACACCAAATAATAGATTGCGTTAAGATAAAAATATAAACCAAATATAATACACCAAATAATAGATTGTGTTAAGATAAAAATACAAACCAAATATAATACACCAAATAATAGATTGCGTTAAGATAAAAATATAAACCAAATATAATACACCAAGTAATAGATTGCGTTAAGATAAAAATACAAACCAAATATAATACACCAAGTAATAGATTGCGTTAAGATAAAAATACAAACCAAATATAATACACCAAATAATAGATTGCGTTAAGATAAAAATACAAACCAAATATAATACACCAAATAATAGATTGCGTTAAGATAAAAATACAAACCAAATATAATACACCAAGTAATAGATTGCGTTAAGATAAAAATACAAACCAAATATAATACACCAAATAATAGATTGCGTTAAGATAAAAATATAAACCAAATATAATACACCAAGTAATAGATTGCGTTAAGATAAAAATATAAACCAAATATAATACACCAAGTAATAGATTGCGTTAAGATAAAAATACAAACCAAATATAATACACCAAATAATAGATTGCGTTAAGATAAAAATATAAACCAAATATAATACACCAAATAATAGATTGCGTTAAGATAACAATATAAACCAAATATAATACACCAAGTAATAGATTGCGTTAAGATAAAAATACAAACCAAATATAATACACCAAATAATAGATTGCGTTAAGATAAAAATACAAACCAAATATAATACACCAAATAATAGATTGCGTTAAGATAAAAATACAAACCAAATATAATACACCAAGTAATAGATTGCGTTAAGATAAAAATATAAACCAAATATAATACACCAAATAATAGATTGTGTTAAGATAAAAATACAAACCAAATATAATACACCAAATAATAGATTGCGTTAAGATAAAAATACAAACCAAATATAATACACCAAATAATAGATTGCGTTAAGATAAAAATACAAACCAAATATAATACACCAAATAATAGATTGCGTTAAGATAAAAATACAAACCAAATATAATACACCAAATAATAGATTGCGTTAAGATAAAAATACAAACCAAATATAATACACCAAATAATAGATTGCGTTAAGATAAAAATACAAACCAAATATAATACACCAAATAATAGATTGCGTTAAGATAAAAATACAAACCAAATATAATACACCAAATAATAGATTGCGTTAAGATAAAAATACAAACCAAATATAATACACCAAATAATAGATTGCGTTAAGATAAAAATACAAACCAAATATAATACACCAAATAATAGATTGCGTTAAGATAAAAATATAAACCAAATATAATACACCAAATAATAGATTGCGTTAAGATAAAAATACAAACCAAATATAATACACCAAATAATAGATTGCGTTAAGATAAAAATATAAACCAAATATAATACACCAAATAATAGATTGCGTTAAGATAAAAATATAAACCAAATATAATACACCAAGTAATAGATTGCATTAAGATAAAAATATAAACCAAATATAATACACCAAGTAATAGATTGCATTAAGATAAAAATACAAACCAAATATAATACACCAAGTAATAGATTGCGTTAAGATAAAAATACAAACCAAATATAATACACCAAATAATAGATTGCGTTAAGATAAAAATATAAACCAAATATAATACGCCAAATAATAGATTGCGTTAAGATAAAAATATAAACCAAATATAATACACCAAATAATAGATTGCGTTAAGATAAAAATATAAACCAAATATAATACACCAAATAATAGATTGCGTTAAGATAAAAATATAAACCAAATATAATACACCAAGTAATAGATTGCATTAAGATAAAAATACAAACCAAATATAATACACCAAGTAATAGATTGCGTTAAGATAAAAATACAAACCAAATATAATACACCAAATAATAGATTGCGTTAAGATAAAAATATAAACCAAATATAATACACCAAATAATAGATTGCGTTAAGATAAAAATATAAACCAAATATAATACACCAAGTAATAGATTGCATTAAGATAAAAATACAAACCAAATATAATACACCAAATAATAGATTGCGTTAAGATAAAAATATAAACCAAATATAATACGCCAAATAATAGATTGCGTTAAGATAAAAATATAAACCAAATATAATACACCAAGTAATAGATTGCATTAAGATAAAAATACAAACCAAATATAATACACCAAATAATAGATTGCGTTAAGATAAAAATATAAACCAAATATAATACACCAAGTAATAGATTGCATTAAGATAAAAATACAAACCAAATATAATACACCAAATAATAGATTGCGTTAAGATAAAAATATAAACCAAATATAATACACCAAATAATAGATTGCGTTAAGATAAAAATACAAACCAAATATAATACACCAAATAATAGACTGCGTTAAGATAAAAATACAAACCAAATATAATACACCAAATAATAGATTGCGTTAAGATAAAAATATAAACCAAATATAATACACCAAGTAATAGATTGCGTTAAGATAAAAATACAAACCAAATATAATACACCAAGTAATAGATTGCGTTAAGATAAAAATACAAACCAAATATAATACACCAAGTAATAGATTGCGTTAAGATAAAAATACAAACCAAATATAATACGCCAAATAATAGATTGCGTTAAGATAAAAATACAAACCAAATATAATACACCAAGTAATAGATTGCGTTAAGATAAAAATACAAACCAAATATAATACACCAAATAATAGATTGCGTTAAGATAAAAATACAAACCAAATATAATACACCAAATAATAGATTGCGTTAAGATAAAAATATAAACCAAATATAATACGCCAAATAATAGATTGCGTTAAGATAAAAATACAAACCAAATATAATACACCAAGTAATAGATTGCGTTAAGATAAAAATATAAACCAAATATAATACACCAAGTAATAGATTGCGTTAAGATAAAAATACAAACCAAATATAATACGCCAAATAATAGATTGCGTTAAGATAAAAATACAAACCAAATATAATACGCCAAATAATAGATTGCGTTAAGATAAAAATACAAACCAAATATAATACACCAAATAATAGATTGCGTTAAGATAAAAATATAAACCAAATATAATACACCAAATAATAGATTGCGTTAAGATAAAAATACAAACCAAATATAATACGCCAAATAATAGATTGCGTTAAGATAAAAATACAAACCAAATATAATACACCAAGTAATAGATTGCGTTAAGATAAAAATACAAACCAAATATAATACGCCAAATAATAGATTGCGTTAAGATAAAAATACAAACCAAATATAATACACCAAGTAATAGATTGTGTTAAGATAAAAATACAAACCAAATATAATACACCAAGTAATAGATTGTGTTAAGATAAAAATACAAACCAAATATAATACACCAAGTAATAGATTGCGTTAAGATAAAAATATAAACCAAATATAATACACCAAATAATAGATTGCGTTAAGATAAAAATACAAACCAAATATAATACACCAAATAATAGATTGCGTTAAGATAAAAATATAAACCAAATATAATACACCAAATAATAGATTGCGTTAAGATAAAAATATAAACCAAATATAATACACCAAGTAATAGATTGCGTTAAGATAAAAATACAAACCAAATATAATACACCAAATAATAGATTGCGTTAAGATAAAAATACAAACCAAATATAATACGCCAAATAATAGATTGCGTTAAGATAAAAATACAAACCAAATATAATACACCAAGTAATAGATTGCGTTAAGATAAAAATACAAACCAAATATAATACACCAAATAATAGATTGCGTTAAGATAAAAATACAAACCAAATATAATACACCAAATAATAGATTGCGTTAAGATAAAAATATAAACCAAATATAATACACCAAGTAATAGATTGCGTTAAGATAAAAATACAAACCAAATATAATACACCAAATAATAGATTGGTTAAGATAAAAATATAAACCAAATATAATACACCAAGTAATAGATTGCGTTAAGATAAAAATACAAACCAAATATAATACGCCAAATAATAGATTGCGTTAAGATAAAAATACAAACCAAATATAATACACCAAGTAATAGATTGCGTTAAGATAAAAATACAAACCAAATATAATACACCAAATAATAGATTGCGTTAAGATAAAAATACAAACCAAATATAATACACCAAATAATAGATTGCGTTAAGATAAAAATATAAACCAAATATAATACACCAAGTAATAGATTGCGTTAAGATAAAAATACAAACCAAATATAATACACCAAGTAATAGATTGCGTTAAGAGAAAAATACAAACCAAATATAATACACCAAATAATCGATTGCGTTAAGATAAAAATACAAACCAAATATAATACACCAAATAATAGATTGCGTTAAGATAAAAATATAAAGCAAATATAATACACCAAATAATAGATTGCGTTAAGATAAAAATATAAACCAAATATAATACACCAAATAATAGATTGCGTTAAGATAAAAATACAAACCAAATATAATACACCAAATAATAGATTGCGTTAAGATAAAAATATAAACCAAATATAATACACCAAGTAATAGATTGCGTTAAGATAAAAATACAAACCAAATATAATACGCCAAATAATAGATTGCGTTAAGATAAAAATACAAACCAAATATAATACACCAAATAATAGATTGCATTAAGATAAAAATATAAACCAAATATAATACACCAAATAATAGATTGCTTTAAGATAAAAATACAAACCAAATATAATACACCAAATAATAGATTGCGTTAAGATAAAAATATAAACCAAATATAATACACCAAATAATAGATTGCGTTAAGATAAAAATATAAACCAAATATAATACACCAAATAATAGATTGCGTTAAGATAAAAATACAAACCAAATATAATACACCAAATAATAGATTGCGTTAAGATAAAAATATAAACCAAATATAATACCCAAATAATAGATTGCGTTAAGATAAAAATACAAACCAAATATAATACACCAAGTAATAGATTGTGTTAAGATTAAAAATACAAACCAAATATAATACACCAAATAATAGATTGCGTTAAGATAAAAATACAAACCAAATATAATACACCAAATAATAGATTGCGTTAAGATAAAAATACAAACCAAATATAATACACCAAATAATAGATTGCGTTAAGATAAAAATATAAACCAAATATAATACACCAAGTAATAGATTGCGTTAAGATAAAAATACAAACCAAATATAATACGCCAAATAATAGATTGCGTTAAGATAAAAATACAAACCAAATATAATACACCAAATAATAGATTGCGTTAAGCTAAAAATATAAACCAAATATAATACACCAAATAATAGATTGCTTTAAGATAAAAATACAAACCAAATATAATACACCAAATAATAGATTGCGTTAAGATAAAAATATAAACCAAATATAATACACCAAATAATAGATTGCGTTAAGATAAAAATATAAACCAAATATAATACACCAAATAATAGATTGCGTTAAGATAAAAATACAAACCAAATATAATACACCAAATAATAGATTGCGTTAAGATAAAAATATAAACCAAATATAATACCCAAATAATAGATTGCGTTAAGATAAAAATACAAACCAAATATAATACACCAAATAATAGATTGCGTTAAGATAAAAATACAAACCAAATATAATACACCAAATAATAGATTGCGTTAAGATAAAAATATAAACCAAATATAATACACCAAATAATAGATTGCGTTAAGATAAAAATACAAACCAAATATAATACACCAAATAATAGATTGCGTTAAGATAAAAATACAAACCAAATATAATACGCCAAATAATAGATTGCGTTAAGATAAAAATACAAACCAAATATAATACACCAAATAATAGATTGCGTTAAGATAAAAATATAAACCAAATATAATACCCAAATAATAGATTGCGTTAAGATAAAAATACAAACCAAATATAATACACCAAGTAATAGATTGTGTTAAGATTAAAAATACAAACCTAATATAATACACCAAATAATAGATTGCGTTAAGATAAAAATACAAACCAAATATAATACACCAAATAATAGATTGCGTTAAGATAAAAATATAAACCAAATATAATACGCCAAATAATAGATTGCGTTAAGATAAAAATACAAACCAAATATAATACACCAAATAATAGATTGCGTTAAGATAAAAATACAAACCAAATATAATACACCAAATAATAGATTGCGTTAAGATAAAAATACAAACCAAATATAATACGCCAAATAATAGATTGCGTTAATATAAAAATACAAACCAAATATAATACACCAAATAATAGATTGCGTTAAGATAAAAATATAAACCAAATATAATACGCCAAATAATAGATTGCGTTAAGATAAAAATACAAACCAAATATAATACGCCAAATAATAGATTGCGTTAAGATAAAAATACAAACCAAATATAATACACCAAATAATAGATTGCGTTAAGATAAAAATACAAACCAAATATAATACGCCAAATAATAGATTGCGTTAAGATAAAAATACAAACCAAATATAATACACCAAATAATAGATTGCGTTAAGATAAAAATATAAACCAAATATAATACGCCAAATAATAGATTGCGTTAAGATAAAAATACAAACCAAATATAATACACCAAATAATCTATTGCGTTAAGATAAAAATACAAACCAAATATAATACGCCAAATAATAGATTGCGTTAAGATAAAAATATAAACCAAATATAATACACCAAATAATCGATTGCGTTAAGATAAAAATACAAACCAAATATAATACACCAAATAATAGATTGCGTTAAGATAAAAATATAAACCAAATATAATACACCAAATAATCGATTGCGTTAAGATAAAAATACAAACCAAATATAATACGCCAAATAATAGATTGCGTTAAGATAAAAATACAAACCAAATATAATACGCCAAATAATAGATCGCGTTAAGATAAAAATATAAACCAAATATAATACACCAAATAATAGATTGCGTTAAGATAAAAATACAAACCAAATATAATACACAAAATAATAGATTGCGTTAAGATAAAAATATAAACCAAATATAATACACCAAATAATAGATTGCGTTAAGATAAAAATACAAGCCAAATATAATACACCAAATAATAGATTGCGTTAAGATAAAAATACAAACCAAATATAATACACCAAATAATAGATTGCGTTAAGATAAAAATACAAACCAAATATAATACGCCAAATAATAGATTGCGTTAAGATAAAAATACAAACCAAATATAATACGCCAAATAATAGATTGCGTTAAGATAAAAATACAAACCAAATATAATACACCAAATAATAGATTGCGTTAAGATAAAAATACAAACCAAATATAATACACCAAATAATAGATTGCGTTAAGATAAAAATACAAACCAAATATAATACGCCAAATAATAGATTGCGTTAAGATAAAAATACAAACCAAATATAATACACCAAATAATAGATTGCGTTAAGATAAAAATATAAACCAAATATAATACGCCAAATAATAGATTGCGTTAAGATAAAAATACAAACCAAATATAATACGCCAAATAATAGATTGCGTTAAGATAAAAATACAAACCAAATATAATACGCCAAATAATAGATTGCGTTAAGATAAAAATACAAACCAAATATAATACACCAAATAATAGATTGCGTTAAGATAAAAATACAAACCAAATATAATACACCAAATAATAGATTGCGTTAAGATAAAAATACAAACCAAATATAATACGCCAAATAATAGATTGCGTTAAGATAAAAATACAAACCAAATATAATACACCAAATAATAGATTGTGTTAAGATAAAAATATAAACCAAATATAATACGCCAAATAATAGATTGCGTTACGATAAAAATACAAACCAAATATAATACACCAAATAATCGATTGCGTTAAGATAAAAATACAAACCAAATATAATACACCAAATAATAGATTGCGTTAAGATAAAAATATAAACCAAATATAATACACCAAATAATCGATTGCGTTAAGATAAAAATACAAACCAAATATAATACGCCAAATAATAGATTGCGTTAAGATAAAAATACAAACCAAATATAATACGCCAAATAATAGATTGCGTTAAGATAAAAATACAAACCAAATATAATACACCAAATAATCAATTGCGTTAAGATAAAAATACAAACCAAATATAATACGCCAAATAATAGATTGCGTTAAGATAAAAATACAAACCAAATATAATACACCAAATAATCGATTGCGTTAAGATAAAAATACAAACCAAATATAATACGCCAAATAATAGATTGCGTTAAGATAAAAATACAAACCAAATATAATACACCAAATAATAGATTGCGTTAAGATAAAAATATAAACCAAATATAATACGCCAAATAATAGATTGCGTTAAGATAAAAATACAAACCAAATATAATACACCAAATAATAGATTGTGTTAAGATAAAAATATAAACCAAATATAATACACCAAATAATAGATTGCTTTAAGATAAAAATATAAACCAAATATAATACACCAAATAATAGATTGCGTTAAGATAAAAATACAAACCAAATATAATACACCAAATAATAGATTGCGTTAAGATAAAAATACAAACCAAATATAATACACCAAATAATAGATTGCATTAAGATAAAAATACAAACCAAATATAATACGCCAAATAATAGATTGCGTTAAGATAAAAATACAAACCAAATATAATACACCAAATAATAGATTGCGTTAAGATAAAAATATAAACCAAATATAATACACCAAATAATAGATTGCGTTAAGATAAAAATACAAACCAAATATAATACACCAAATAATAGATTGCGTTAAGATAAAAATACAAACCAAATATAATACACCAAGTAATAGATTGCGTTAAGATAAAAATACAAACCAAATATAATACACCAAATAATAGATTGCGTTAAGATAAAAATACAAACCAAATATAATACGCCAAATAATAGATTGCGTTAAGATAAAAATACAAACCAAATATAATACACCAAATAATAGATTGCGTTAAGATAAAAATATAAACCAAATATAATACACCAAGTAATAGATTGCGTTAAGATAAAAATACAAACCAAATATAATACACCAAATAATAGATTGCGTTAAGATAAAAATACAAACCAAATATAATACGCCAAATAATAGATTGTGTTAAGATAAAAATACAAACCAAATATAATACACCAAATAATCGATTGCGTTAAGATAAAAATACAAACCAAATATAATACACCAAATAATAGATTGCGTTAAGATAAAAATATAAACCAAATATAATACACCAAATAATCGATTGCGTTAAGATAAAAATACAAACCAAATATAATACACCAAATAATAGATTGCGTTAAGATAAAAATACAAACCAAATATAATACACCAAATAATAGATTGCGTTAAGATAAAAATACAAACCAAATATAATACGCCAAATAATAGATTGCGTTAAGATAAAAATATAAACCAAATATAATACGCCAAATAATAGATTGCGTTAAGATAAAAATACAAACCAAATATAATACACCAAATAATAGATTGCGTTAAGATAAAAATACAAACCAAATATAATACGCCAAATAATCGATTGCGTTAAGATAAAAATACAAACCAAATATAATACACCAAATAATAGATTGCGTTAAGATAAAAATACAAACCAAATATAATACACCAAATAATAGATTGCGTTAAGATAAAAATACAAACCAAATATAATACGCCAAATAATAGATTGCGTTAAGATAAAAATATAAACCAAATATAATACGCCAAATAATAGATTGCGTTAAGATAAAAATATAAACCAAATATAATACACCAAATAATAGATTGCGTTAAGATAAAAATACAAACCAAATATAATACGCCAAATAATAGATTGCGTTAAGATAAAAATATAAACCAAATATAATACGCCAAATAATAGATTGCATTAAGATAAAAATATAAACCAAATATAATACGCCAAATAATAGATTGCGTTAAGATAAAAATATAAACCAAATATAATACGCCAAATAATAGATTGCGTTAAGATAAAAATATAAACCAAATATAATACACCAAATAATAGATTGCGTTAAGATAAAAATACAAACCAAATATAATACACCAAATAATAGATTGCGTTAAGATAAAAATATAAACCAAATATAATACGCCAAATAATAGATTGCGTTAAGATAAAAATATAAACCAAATATAATACACCAAATAATAGATTGCGTTAAGATAAAAATACAAACCAAATATAATACACCAAATAATAGATTGCTTTAAGATAAAAATATAAACCAATTATAATACGCCAAATAATGGATTGCGTTAAGATAAAAATATAAACCAAATATAATACACCAAGTAATAGATTGCGTTAAGATAAAAATACAAACCAAATATAATACACCAAGTAATAGATTGCGTTAAGATAAAAATACAAACCAAATATAATACACCAAATAATAGATTGCGTTAAGATAAAAATATAAACCAAATATAATACACCAAATAATAGATTGCGTTAAGATAAAAATACAAACCAAATATAATACACCAAATAATAGATTGCGTTAAGATAAAAATAAAAACCAAATATAATACACCATGTCCCAGAATATAGTGTCGTAATTCAGTGACACGCCCCCCCCCCCCCCCCGCCCCCTAATTTTTCTACAAATCTTAATTAGATTGCATGAAATTTGAAACAGAGATAGTTTCACCTCCCGATACTGACTGGGTGAGCCAGAATTTTTATTTTTGCTTTCAATCTTTAGCTACAAGCGTTTAAAAAAGTGTCTCCAGCAATATTTCACCAGTTACACCGTAGTTATTGTTCTACCTTATAGTGCAGTTATGGTTTTGCAATGACGCGAGGCTATTTTATTCTATTAATAAATAAACAATATTCTGGAACATTTTTTAAATGTATGAATTGTATGAATAGCTACGTAATAGTATGATTAAAGATGTACTGCATTGTTGCCCAGCTACGTATTTGGATAAACAAAATATAATAGAATAAAATAGCCTCGCGCAGGTGCATAACCATGCAACCTTTGAACGCCCATATCTTAGCTATTTTTCAACGAAATTCAAATTGTGTTACATATTTGAAATCCTTGCAGGGCCAGCTTTCCATTGGTACCAACAAACAGCTATAAGGTAGAAGAATAACTGCGGTGTAACTGGTGTAATATCGCGTGAGACACTTTTTTTAAATGCTTGTAGCTAAAGATTGAAAGCAAAAATAAAAATTCTGGCTTGCCCAGTCAGTGGTCGGGAGGTGAAACTATCTCTGTTTCAAATTTCATGCAATCTCATTAAGATTTGTAGAAAAATTAGGGGGGGGGGGGTGGGGTGTCACTGAATTATGACACTATTCTGGGACATGGTGTAATAGAGTGCGTTAAAATATATTATAAGCCAATATAATACGCCAAATAATAGATTAGAGTATGAACATCAGATCGAGAATTAACTTCCCTCCAGCGTCTTCGTCTGGCGGCCGTCCGTCTTTAACATCGGGAGAACAAGTCTCACTTTTTTCCCACAGGAGAAAAGAAACCCGTAAGATTCACATTGATTTTACTTTTTTCCCCTGCAAAAAAAGTAAATTAAACTATTTTTCGTGGAATTTCTTATAAATATGTGGTTTCATGGTTTATGTGGTAGAGCATCGGCGTAGCAAAGGTTTGCACGTAATTTGAGCAGTTAATTTTTATTAAGTTAATTAAGCGGCTCTTTAGCTACGTAATAATTATTAAAGAACACTAAAAATGATTTAACATTGAGAAGGTAGCATCAGGAGTTGAAGAGTGCAGTAATTTGAATTGCAGTAACTATTCAGTTTTTTTAGCACTTCAATTTATTTTGTAACACTATAATATCGCTGTATCTTTTATTAAAGAATTGGAGACAGGGGTGGAAACTGGACGTAAATCCAATCTTGGCGAATTAATATCCCGCCTCAATGTTAAATTCTCAATTTAGGGAAAGGCGCAGGCTACAGTGGCACGTTATTTTATTCAGCTGTTATTTGCGTCAAATTTCCCCTGGAGGGGGATGAATTTTTATTGCGTCCAGTTCCCCCCCCCCCCCCCCCCCCCCATCTGAAGAATTGAGCAACAAAATAGTACCATTTTAAGAATAAAATTACACCTATTATATAGGGAAAAAAGTATAACTTATTTTCACTATTCTCGAGGCATTTAATTTACCGAGTGCAAGAACAGATGTAAATAATTCATATAATAATTTATTAAATTATTTTATTAATTTATTATTTATATTAATTATTATTATTTATTAAATAATGTATTATTATACTGTAATTTATATTAATTAATAAAAAATAATTATTGAATTGGCAATTCAATAATTATTTTTTATTAATTAATATAAATTATTACTACAGTAATTGTTCGCGCTTTCAGACCTTTGGCAGTTTAACCCACCAAATTAAGATGTCTTCT